>CAJPEX010000284.1:0-103872 GCA_905338405.1 Notodromas monacha
TGGAGAGTCTGTAGGATTGTTGTGGAATGCCGCGTCTGTACCTGCACTCTCATGTCTTTTTGTGCCTAAATAAACAAGTGGTTTTGGGACTCCATTACGGAGGATCCAGCTGCCTATAACGGCTGACTGCAGTTTTATTTTATCCAACTTTGTTGTCCTTAAACTGACCCAAAATGATGGAAACCCTCTATATCCATAACCATGAATGATGGACAAGGATATTAAAAAGGCAAAAAAAAAGCACACAAAAAATGATCAAGATACAATGTTTGTTGAAGTCCGGCTCCCAATACCATATGCAAGCTCATGCAATGTTTCAAGAGTACCCTAAAAATAAAATCCTGCTTTAAAAATAACAATACCACACAAATAAATTTTCTACCAAAAATCATAAATAATTTCGAATGAAAAAGAAGCTTAAAATGTTCTTTTGAGAAGGGTATTCGAGCAAAATCATTGACCGTAATTTTTGTTCGCACATTTTTGCGCATAATTGATCCCTCGGCGGGGCTTTTTCGTTCGTTTTTTGTTTTTTCTTCTTCTCGCTGTTATCGCCTGCCGTGGCATTATTCTCTTCCGAAAAGTGAATACTGCATAGGCTTCCGTTTTAGCGCAGAATCTAAATCCCGGAGCTTTTCTGCAAAAGCTCGGGCATCTTGGAGATAATTCAGGGAACCCGGGTCCAGCTGTAGCGGGTTACACGCGCGAGCAATGAAGCGTACGCGAGGCTCTCGCCGTCAGCACCTTCGTCGTCGTCGACGGGGGCAGTGGGTTGACGGAGGGGGTGGTCGGTATATAGGAAAGGGGTTTTTTGCTGAGGCTTCCGTCCGTCGACATACCCCAGCTTTCGACGTCCCGTTCTTCCATCAGGCCGTTTCCGTGCCAATGGTCAAATTTGCATGCGACGGAGAATTTCCGTTTCTTAATGAAACGCCTGGGACGAAGCAGCCGAGCGTGAAGAGTCGCGTGTGCAGCACGTTGTGCGGGACGCTGGGGAATGAATAGTCCGAATCTTCCACGACACCCACTCGTCTCCCCAAACACCCTTCCCCCCCGATTTCATTTTTAATTGTCAAAATTCCTCGAAACACAGGTGTCAGACATTCTAAGGTGCATGACATGGCGTTCACAATTCATATTAATTGTCACATGCCCTTCTCCTTGCCAAGGCTTCAAAATCGAAGCACAATTTATTGCGTCCTGGGCAAAATGGCACAATAAATCCAGACTTTGACAATCAGGTGATTTATTGCTTGATTATTTAATTAGTCCTGAGCAACTTCTTTTCTATTTCGAATTTTCCGCATGAGATTTCCAATTGCATCTTTGGAAAACGACTTAGTGCTGGTTGTCTCTATTTTGTCCGCAATAATATAATTCCCCTTTTTGTTGACTGAGTCTTGTGAAATTTAAAAAATGAGCCTTCATTTGAATGTAAATTACTGAATATTGTTTCTCATACCTCGAACAATTAAAATGGAAATTTTCATAAAAGAACGTGTATGGTGATGATCAGATTAATTAGGGATTGGGGATATGAGGAGTTTGACGATCTGGAACTTACTACAGTACTTTATATGTATCATTGAAAACTGTCAAATGCTTCATCTGGACAGAACAATGTCATTGAGTTTACGTATTATTAAAGGAACTCCTGAAGGATGACGCAGATTCAGTCTGTTTACAAAGTATGGAAAATCCGCTTCAAAATTCAGTTTCTATACGCGTTCATGGAAACTTCGCCCTTTTTCCACCGCCCCAGTCACTGAATGGTACAAAAGTTTGAATTGAAGATTTTACTTAAAATGTATCACCTTACTTTTAATTTTAAATTACTGTGCTATGAAAATTTGAATAAAAATTAGACGGAAAACGGACGGTTAACGGTCTCTTTCACAGGCCTGGAAATTTTCAAAAATTGTATTTCTACTTATTATGCCTTCTGAAACTCGGGAGTGAGAAAATTTCGTGAAAACCCCAGTGAATTTCGTTAAGCGTTTGCAAATACTATAATTGATTACCTTGACAAATGTTTCCGCAATATGTGAAAATTTCGTGAATAGATATTTGTAAACATTTACCATCAGTCAAAGTCATCCAGTTGATGAAGAAATATCCACACCAAATGCATTTCACTGCTTAATTATCATTCACTCATACTGTAAAAATTCTCTTCTGGGGGGTTTTTTTGTATTCAGGCGGTTATCATATCATCCAAATGCAATTTTGAAGCGGGGATGGGAACATGACATGAATAATATTTGGGACGTTGGCCTGATCGGGTTCCTGGAGGAGCACCGAGGACATCGTCGCGAAAAGGGAAAAGCAGTCTCCAACCTCGTCGATTCCTCGCTCGCCAATAAAGTGAGAACCTCGAGGAAATAACCTGCTGATATGTCATTTATATGCAAATCCCTTTCGTCGTCGTATTTCTCCGGAGGAGAACCCTCCTTTCGTACCCGTCGACGGAAAACCCCTTGCATCTCAAAGGATCGACGTGTGCACGAGATCAGGAGGGGGCTACGTCCTCACGGGAGGCAACATGGAAATCTGCTGAGACCCATTTTTCAGGAGGCACTTTTTGAAAATGTTCACCAGCTTTTTTTTCTTATGCCTGCTACACCTTCAAACGTGGTTCGTGTTTCATAAAAGGAGCTTCGAGAAATGTGAACCTGTATATATAGCGATGAAATCTCAATTCCAGAATACAGTACTGTACTGCTTTGCATTTTTCGAGTGACTCAACCCTTATTTATGTGATATTGCCAGTTCGAAGATTCTTTTAGGAATAAGAGGTCAAGTTACACATTGTTCAGCTTAAATTCAGAGACATACATATATTTATCTGCAAAACCAAAACAAATTCTGTGACTGAAATCAACCGCAGTTTTCCTTACCGTATCTGAAATGCGTTGTCCCAGACTTCGGAAATGTTAAACCATTTTTTACATGGAATAAAACATATTTCCACCAGTATCTTGGCAGGATAATATAGCAGTTCAACGTTTTAGAATGGGATTCGAATGGAATAAATGAGGGAATTAAATACGGGGAAAAAACCATTTCCACAAGGATCTTTACATAAAAATAGTTCTTCAAAATTCTTTAAAAGTTTATCCACTGTTGAACGCGTTTCTTCCAGTCCCTTGTCCCTTCTTACAAAAACGCGGGTTATAATGAAATAAACCAGTGAATGAAATAAGCGAGTAAATTAAGTAAAATATTTACGACCGATTGATGGTTTATGAAATTAGCATACGGTATTTAACCTGATTTTTATGTAATTTTTAGTTGGAAGACTCGCTCAGGAGAGGAGTTCATGAGTTTCAATAGTATGCAATCTTCAATATAGAGCACAGAAAGATTTTCTAACGCACATAAGCTTGCCAGAAAAAATCAGGAAAATTCAAAAATTGTGCAATCAAATTCAGTCCGAAGCCATTTTCAATGGTTACGCTTATTAGTAATATGGCAAGAATTTCAAAATATTTGATACCTTAATCAATTTTCAATTAGAGGACAAAGGATAAAAAAGGCATAGGAAAATAAAATATCGTCAGTAGAGTCAATTTCAAAAGCAATCTGGATCTTTGTCAGACTGAAATTGCTTGCAGTAATTGAATGTTTACAGCAATACCCTGACCTATATACACCTTTTTTTCAGTGCGGGGATTATTGTAGTCTATCATATACCCCTTCAATTCAAGGAAGCATTTGCCGAATCAGATTTCCGGACATCCGAATGAGGAAAAAAGCCTTCCGGGGAAGCGGAAAAATTTGCTGTCGCGCGCAAAGGCTCCCAAAGCGATATTGCTGATAGAGGCTCACCCCCGTCGCGTCCCTGCTGCAAATCAGGCGAAATCCCGTCAGCTAAACTTTTCGTAGGGTGAAATCCCATAAAAGCAAATGTTTGCTCGGATGATTTCTCCCCTTTTTCACGATAAAAATCTCTTGGCGGCACACGCATCGAAAATGCGCGTGTGTTGTTCCTGGAGGAAGCTTCTATACTCATATATATATACTGAAAGCTCACAATCTATGTTCGGAGAGAGGAAAAAAAAAAAAGATTCGCTGGGAAACGCTCAACGGAGTGCAAAACGATTTCTTGAACCCGGGAAATCAGCACCCATTGTTGGGTCGTGGTGACAAAACGTTTCCCTCGTTAACAAAACATGTCCCAGGTTCTACCCCCCAAAATTTAATGAGTAAATGTTGACTTTTCCTTTCGGAAATTTAGATATCAGGCTTCACACACCAGCATGCTAAAGATGTGCGCGTTAATTTTTTCCGAATATCCTATTTTTGTAAATACAGTATTTCCAGCATCATATTTTACTGAGGAGGAGCTATTCGTATTAAATTTACACCAGCATGCTAAAGATGTGCGCGTTAATTTTTTCCGAATGTCCTCTTTTTGTAAATACAGTATTTCCATCATCATATTTTACTGAGGAGGAGCTATTCGTATTAAATTTTGGCAATGCGCAGTATTTATTCAATTCTGAAGTAAAATCAGCACCGACTGAGTAAATACCGTACTTTTACTCGCCGAAAATGTACAGTTGCTCTGGGTGTATTCGCTAATTCCATGTTGGATGTTTTCTTCTGAAGTTTAGAACCCAGATGGACGTTTGTGTTTGCATGTAAACTTCAAGAAGTATATGAAATGATGTGGAATGCGTAGCGTGAAAATTATTTTCGTATTCATAACCTGTTGTTTTCTTCCGCCGATGCCGAGCAATATTTATTCAGTTGTGAAATCAATATCGCAGAATTGACAATAGAGTTCATGCATGAGCATGAACCCTTGGGGTTGCGAATAGATGGATCGGAACCACGTGAATTGAACCCTCGCGGGAAATAGCGAGCCAATTCCTTCCACTGATTGCCCGCAACCACCATAGGGGTGGGCTGGCGAAAAACAGGTGCCATGCAAAAATGTGGCTATATGCAAATCCCGATAACAATGTGTGTCCCTTCACAAAGAATCTACTCGCTGTTCGTGGCGGAATTAAGCTGCATGACCGTTTTTCCTGTTTGGAACCGGCATGCTTTCTCTTCCAAGTTTTTGTGGTGAACCGCACAAATATTCAAATTCAAGCCTCCCCAGAGACACGGCAAATATTCAGCACAAAAAATTCAGCCAATTTTTTAACTAACGGTAGACTATGAATTCAATTGGCCCACGAATTTATGAAAATAGTTAATAGTTGCATCCCCTTTCAGATGCTGTGGAATCTAGAAGGGCATGCAATAAAATGTACCGGTTCGTCCATGCCGTCAATGTCACAACAATTACTTTCGTAATCTCAAACAAGTGAAGCAAGTTTTCTTTCCTATTGCATGAGACACTTTGCTTCAGAATTTCCCTACAGTGTCTTTGTCATTGATTAAGTGTTTGCCTCTGAGTGTTTATGCTGAGCTCAAGAAAAGCTTCCCGAGTACGATATCTTGAGTTTTGCCTGACGGTTCTTCCTGGAAAATCCGACGTAAAAGGGACACGAGTTACTCATAGATGACGCTTGGCGCATGCGCAGTACGTTGTTCGGCGCGACATCGGAAGTTCCGTTGGAGTCGAAGGGATATATAAACTTATGAAGTGTTCAGTGATAGTTCTTCTAAAATTAGGAAAACTATTGCATAGATTAGAAGAGTTGGTGAATCCCAGTGGAAGTCTACGCTGATGAGGAAGTCTAAAAACTGCGTAATATAAGTAGTTCCTAAAGTTTAAATTATTATCTAGGTAGTGAACACTAACTACGAGGGGTTACACGTTTCCGGGCGAACTACTTTTTTCGCGAACTTGAAATGATCTGTAACACCAGAGATTCTTTCAAAACATTTTCTCAATTTTCATCTTCACTAGTTCCAAGAAGCGAGGCAGATATCTTCTCAATGTCATAACCATCAATTTGTGGACACTTCCCAGACCTTTTGATCCTCGCGTGTTGAAACAGGCCTTACTGAAATATTCACTTGTTACATTTTGAAGCTTCCCCAAAACAGCTGCAACAAGCTGATCCGCGCGGAACCGTGTAACCTCTCGTAGATGTATGTGATGGCTGTATAATCCCTTGCATATCCAGAGGAGAATTTCGTCAAATATCCTTCAATTAATTGGTAATAAATACAACATGTACTGCATAATTACTAAAAAATAACGGGAAAACATGGCAGTCAATACCCTTCAAAACATCACACACTTATAAATCCGTTCGCAAAACGATGCCGAAAACCAAACTTTCTGAAACAACCTTGTATTTGTTTGAAGAATCATCTGCACTTTTCACGCATTTTATTATCCAAAGCACTTCTCAATATACGTAACGAAATATTGAATAAGCAGATCCAGTGCGTTTATAGTGCAAAAATCAATTATTCGAGGCGCACATATTTTCCAGGGTAACGCCGTGATGTTGGAGGGGTTACACGGTTTCGCGCGGATCGACTTGTTAATTGCTGCTGTTTTGAGGAAGCTTCAAAATGTGACAACTGAACATTTCAAGGCCTGTTTCAACACAGGGATCATAAGGGCTCAGAAGTGTGTACAAATTGGTGGTGATTACATTGAGAAAGTGTCAGCCTAGCCTCTTGGAACTACAGCAAAGATGAGAATAATTATTTTAAAAATCCTTGGTGTTCGGATCATTCCAAGTCCGCGCTGAAACGGGTTCGCGCGGAAACGTGTAGCTCCTCGTACTGCAGATGATTCTGATCAGCAATTTCTTCGACGATTACCAGTCTGCTCTGATTGTGGTGATTTGTGAAGCTTTGATTCCAAAATCTCCGTTGAATATTTATGAACTTGTTGGCATAGTTTTTTGTATGACTCGACCGATTCCCGTTTTCTCACTGGAGGTATCGTACTGTACGTATTGAAACCGGAACCCAAAATGTTTCTTGGAAAGTATTTGAAAAATATTCAAGAGGGCAATTATTAACGCAGTGTTGCCTTCGCCGCAGCATTCCTGAAATAAATGCGATTTTTTTTTTTTACAAAAGTTCAATAAAAATGCAGGAAAAATACGTTTCATGCTCAGCTTTGATTTCATTTTATTCTCTCTTCCTCTCCTGCGACTGCCCGAGTAAAGAGGCAAATACAACCAGTGACACACGATAATGAAATCACAGATTTTACCCTTCCCACGCACTGCTTCGGAAAACAACGAGCATTCTCTGCAATGTTCTTCTCCAGCTTCCATGCTTAGGTTTCTTTTTCTTCATAGTCAACTTGTTTTCATTCAAGCATACAACGCAACAAAAAAAAAACTCGGTGCACAAATCCAAATCGTTTGCAAAGAATAACGAATAGAACAAAAGCAAAACAAACAAATCGGTCATATTTTCTACAGTGACCGGGAAATCTCCCCAATTTTTTTTCAAACTTCACACTGATTCGTAAGAAAAATGTATGATTTACATTTGAGAACCCCTGATTAAAAAGCTGAACGAAAAGCTTCAGCGCAAAATATTTTTTCCACATTTCTAAACTAAAGCGAGTCAATCAACCGAAAAAAAAGCTCGTTATAATCGTGCTAAAATAAAAAAAGCAACCGTGAATTGGGATTAAATCGATTGATTGAATGCTTCCGGGAAACACTGAACTGTTCTTCATAGTTTCTTTCATCGTTCTGGGTTTTCAAAAATTCGCGTGGATTTATGGCAGCTCAACAAAGTCAGAAGTATTCAGAACAAGGCCGAGACTTACAAGTCTCAACCTTCGAACGGCGGTCTCAATAACGCAGAGAAGGGAAAAAAACACGAAAAAGACGACGGCGTCGACGGGAAAATCCGCGTCGGTTTTCTTTTGTCTGTAAAATTTGTCCTTGGCTTGTTCCTCTTTTTCCTTGAAACCGATGAACTCTAGGGACCAAGTGCCTGTCGAGTTTCTCGAGACTCCGGGCTGACATTGGTTTCTTCCCTTACAACTTTTTGGTCCAATGCCACGACGCGGGGACCAGCAAGGGGACAAATAAGAGACGCAGAAGGCGAAACGAAAAGCAAAAATAAAATTGCGACACACGATGCCACGAGAAATTCCGAATAGAGGGAAAAGAAAGCCGAGAACAAAGAAAAATAAAAAAGCAGAGGGAGACTAAAGAGGGAAAAATCCAAGGATTGACTCTTCTTATTCGACATACACGCATCACACACATATACTGGCATTCACGCGAAACACGCTTACAAGGAAATTTTTTCTGTCGACCATCAGCTAACTTTGTTGCTTTTCAAAAAAAAAAAAAAAGATCTCCTCACTCTCCATTCCTTCATTCCTTTTTTTTTTCCCCCGCCCATCTTTCGCTTCCTACATCTACCTGTTTTCTATTTTAGCCTTTTTCTTCGTCGTCGTCCGTGGCCGCGAAAACAAAGCGGCGAGATTTGTTCGTCTTTATAGAAACGGTTCGAGGAAACGCTGAAAGCACGTCGCGATTTTCCTTCAGTTCTTTCCCTCCCATCTTATTATGCGTCACATTACAAAAACAAATGCAGGAAAAATCCGCCTTTTGCATTCAATGCTAATGTGAAATGCAAACAGTTCGTGAATGCTTGCTTTCCTCTTCGCCTTAAATAACACCAATCGCTATTCGATATTTTTCTGACAGCGACGCGCCGAACACGATTATGTAGATTTGGTAACGCGGAATGCGACATCCTCTAACTTCTCGTGAGTACTACATCGTTTTTTTTAAGATGAAAACAAAATGGCGGAAGCATACTACTTTTCCATTCATTCTACACGATTTAAAAAGAAATAATTAGGTTTCCACTGACGGTGGCATGAGCAATAAAAATGTGGCCTGCGGTTCCTGAAGTTCACTTATTTTTCGCTCCTCCCGCTGATTCTCGACAAGATTTGCTTTCTTGAAAATGCGTCCTCAACCGGAACAAAGGTATTGGAGTGTCGGAAAATTCCCTTCGCTTTCTGTTCCCATGGCGACGATCTGCATGATGCTTGTAGTTTCCTTTAAAATTGAAATCGTTGTCTCTTTTTCTTTTCCTGAAAGAAGCCTAATGCTGAGATTTGTTTCCTTCACTGGATTCGTGGCCAGTAGTTGGAGGCGAGATCCGCTGTATGGCCTGGGATCTGCACAGGTACCGAGACTCCAGCTGAGATCACTCCTGTAAATAACAAAACAGAAAAAAGAGGGGTTGTCATTTTTGCTCATTTTCTGCACTCTTCGAAAAAAAATGCATAAAATTCGATTTTATAATTATTCGCTTGACTCAGAAAGTCCACGAATCGAAGCACCAGCAGAGAACTAATTTTTTAGATCGTTGCGGTGCTTCGCAGGAAAACTTATTTCAATACATTTATCCCTCTCATAAAAATTCTTGTCTGTGTGTATACTAAAAGAAAACTTGATGTTTACCAAAATTTTAATTAAAAAAAAAATCCCGGCTCACCCGAAACGTGCTGGGATTTGGAAAATGTTAAGTCTAATTTATTGTTGAAAGAACAATTAAAATTTTAACTTTTTCATTATTTGAAATGCGTTCCACTTGCGGATCTTTGGCGAAAGAATCGAGGTTTGTAATCTGGATATTTATTAATCGCATTATGCTGTACTTGAATGTTCTTAGTATGAAAAGTTAAAATGTATGCGTTTCCAACATTTCATATCGAGGGAGGGAATCGCAGTTTCTTTTTTTTATGAAAATTTGCATTATTTATAGTGATAAAACGTACAGTATTTTGTTGGTGCTCATTCCTTGACCAGGTGTTATTTCTTAGTAGAAAACCCCGCCACGACAGCTCTCAGGAATGGGAAGGAAATTTGTTTTTAAATTTATAAATTTTCATCGGAAGGATACGCTAAAATTCCTGAGAAGTTTATTTACTTTCATTCCTTTGGATCAGTAGCCGCAGGGTTTCTTTAAAAACAAGAAACGATTATTTAATAAGCTGTACATCCGTGATAACAGACATTCCTAAAAATGACTCGTCGTCCATCTGATGCCAAAAAAGTTAAAAAAAAATTGATGGTTCTTGGCTGTTGATTGGAGCTACTCAATATGAATGACAATGTTTCCAGGATCTTCTATCTTCGTCGTTTGTCACTGACATGCATAAATGTTGCAATCCCACCCCGCCCATCGGACAAGAACTCCTTCTCTGTGATGTTATTCACAGTAATTTTAGAATATGGTAGGCAGAAATTACGGCCAGTCTTTCTAGGAAGAAAGGAAGAGGGGGGAACTGAGGGGTGCCGGGACTTGTGAGGGTTGAAAAAGGGGGTAATCAGGCGCGAAGGCGAATCGTCCGACGGGCGACGTTCCGGCATGCAAATGAAGCTTCCTACATCCACACGTCACTGACGCCGACGTCAGTGTCGTCTTCGCCGTCGTCGTCATCATCGTCGTTCTTCTTATCCTGGACTAGACTAGCCTCTCCACCAATCCCTCATGTGTGACTCCCGAGTATTTAGTTGGAAAGAAAATATTGAAAAATCCTCACGGCTCTGGGTAAAATTACTTATCGAAAATTTAAATGCTGCCAAAATTTTTCAGAAACTGTTTTAACAAATACAGTAAAACGTTTTCTGGAAGACGCGGAGCCAAATTCGTTCAGGTAATGGTCAAGCTTGCTTCTCGCTCAAATAAGTTTATATGTTTTTCAATACCTCTTGCCAGTTATTAATTAATAGGTCATAAGTCCATCTCTTCAAATCACAAACGATTAATTTTCTTGATTAACTTTAAAAAAAAAATAGACGGACAACACAAATTACTGTGTATACAAAAAGCTTTGATATCTCACGGAAATTGTGATTACCAAAAAATTCAGATAACCCTTCTGTGCCAATGAACTCAGTAAATTTCTAAAAACTAAATTTAACATTTTGAAGCACCTCGAAAAAAATATTGACTGATCCGAGAGAAAATACCGATTCTGCATCCGAACTAAATTTGTTTATTGTAGAAAATTATTTAATTTGTCCCGGGCACTCACAGAAAATATCATGTTAAACCTACAAACTGCTGTGTAATTTTCAACTGTTCAGCATAAAATAGTAAATTCGAAATTGAATGAAATGAAATTGAAGTAATCCTGCGTTCTTGACACGTTCGGGCTCTTAAATGTTTGAATACGTTTCAAGTCAAACTTAAAAGACGAGCAGAGGCAAAACTATAGAGAACCTTCTCTCATTTTCATCGATTGTTTGAAAAATCCTGAATTTAAGCCATCAAAACTATAACAAAAAAACGAAGCATATTTGACCGGAAAAATTCCTCGTATGTGCAACAATTTCGTGATGTGAGTTACTTTCCTCAACCTAGAAAATTTCGGAATATTAGTTGTAAAAGTACTGTTTTTTCGTAAAGCTACGAGCCACACTTACGCAAGAGATGCTTATGCAAAAGATACACTCATCCCGACGCTTGTATTCAATTTATGTTCTTGCCTCCGCAGAAGTTTCTTTTTTTTTGCGTGCTGCATTCCTAAAAATTGCCAGGAAATGCTTAAGCTCCGTTATAGTTCGTCTGTCCCATCCGGACGACGAAAATTTTCTAGGCAACCCCTCCTCAGTCGAGGACAAGGGATTTTACAACGCGATGGGGTGCATGCTGCTGGAGGAAAAGAAAGGAGTCTGCGGAGCGTGAAACGGCCACGCGAACGGCTTTTCCCGGGGCCCAGGCTTTCGCCGCGGAACAATCAATCGCCTCCATTTGCCATCGTCGATTAATCACTGCTGATGGCGCAGTCAGTTCCGTGTCACCCTGGGCTTTGACGAGTGAGCATGAGAACCAGCACACGACACACTCCCTTTCTTTTTTTCCCTCGTTTTTTTTTAAATACCCGATCCACGCTTTATATTATTGATTTCACTGATGCTATTTTCCTCTTGAATAAGGCATAGATTCTCTCTAAATTTCAAAAAATAGTAAAATCTCTTCACAACACATTTTTTCATTGTGACAAACTTTCTCTCAAGTCACGACGGAAAGCTCATAGGTTACGTGTTCCAGTATTCCAGTTCAAAACCTTTTTCTGAGAAATGTTCAAAGCATGCTCAAGGTAGAAAATTCCTGACTAAGGCAGGCACAGTCTGAAATTCGGATGCCAAATACGACTGACTGGTTCTTATTGCATGGATGGAAGCTGTAATCAATGACAAACATGCTTCCAAGTGGTTCCACAAAATATACTCAAAGATTAAAGAGATTTTAACATCATTCTCATCCAAGCATGAAAAGGTTGATGCAACTGATGGAATGCATGATCGAGATTAACTTTTTTCAAAAGGTCACTCGGTTTTTCAAACCATGATAGAAAATCTGAGAATAGCAGAAAAACACACCATCTAATTGATAATTGGCAGGTCAGGCGCGAAATTGTTTTTTCCTGTCATTAATTTTGAAAATCTCATCATGAAAATTCATTCAGTAAAGCAAAATTTTTATGAAATCCTCGAATGTTTGCTGTAACAAGATTTTACTGTATTGTCCTGCAGACAAAACAAATGTTTGCAGGAAGAAATGGAATACTGCACACTTGTACAGCACAGGAGGTTGTTCACGTCTTTATCCGCTTGACATTCGCCAATCATGCATTGAAAAACCACTAAAAATCATGTGACTATTTTCGTTAATGTCCTAAATTATTCTCCCTTGAGTCGGAAATATTTCTTTAAAATTAAAAAAAAACTTCGCTGAGAAAAACATTGCACACAAGAGAGTATGATTGAAGCTCCCGACTGCAGCAAAGGTTCTCCCATGAGTTCTTATGAGCCACGGTAGGTGTCGCGCTTTCCCGCACTAATGTTCATAATTCGACGAAATGCTAGATTTTCAAGCAACCCGACTCGCTGAAGAAAACCAGCTGAGAATCATTTTTCGCCGAATTTCAAGAAATGATCAAACTCCAGGGACCGCTTGTGACAGGAAATTCTCCAGATAGATACTTTGACCAAATGTGGGAAAGTTGTCATCTCTGCTGCTTTAATTCAGAAGTTGTTCGGCACAAATTTATACTGTATCAGAACTGTATTTATTTCCTATGCTTCTAGCATTGTGAAAGGGGATTGATGAACAAAGTTTAGATGTCTAAATGGCTTCACGATGCGTCGTCATCGCATGCATTGTAGACCTCGAATCACAGGTCTCTAATTACACTTTGAATAATTGAGAGAAGAATAAACGGGCCAGTAGGCGTCTCAATTTTAAAATGAATCGCTTCATTCTCTCGCCGAGTTAATGAATCGCTTCATTCTCTCGCCGAGTTGGGATTGATTAATCATCCTGGATATAAATCACTCGATCTTCTACGAGAATCTCAATCCTGAGATGAACCTTTTTTACATCGTCCACCTGCTGAATTACATTTCGTAGCTATATTTTATTATCCAAGAAAATATCCCGTCATTAGCAAAGATAATCTAGGTTAATCAGTACTGTACTGTACTGTATTCCCAATCAGTCTCTGTTTTACATAGAGCATCCTCATAGGATCTCATAATTTTCCTCACTGTTCTAACTAATCTAACGGATTTCAAGCGTCGATTTAACTAACCAACTCATCACTGAGGGTAAGATGGTTTCTTCTTGCTTAGCTTTCTTTCGTTTTGGTTTAACAACATTAAATATGAAGTAATTAAAACTACCCTATAAGTCAATCGTATGCGATCCACGAACCTGTCGATGAAGGAGTAGGCGAATATCCTGTCGGCGGCGCCTGAGGGGCGCCGTTGCCGGCGCCGGACGCGGTCGGCACGCCGTGATGATGGCCCGGAGTGGCGGCTGACCGGGCACTGGATCCATACGTCGATGCGGCGGCTGCGTGCAGCGAACCCAATGGGTCTCCGAACATGGCCGAGTACGGGTAGCACCCTGGCCCGGGCCCCATACCCATGCCCATGCCCATGCCCATGCTCACGGCACTCGGGTCCCCGCGCTGCTGCAGACACGTTCCCATGGATCCACCGAGACTCTGCGACATCGTCATCGGGCTGTAATAAAAGATGGAATAAAATATATAGTGATAAAAATAAGAAAGGATGGAATAGATCATTATAAATTTATTTCCTTTACACCATTCTATCTCGAGGTGTGGATAATGAAAAATTGCGCCACTTCCTATATGATTCGTTGAGCAATTGTCTGCGGGTTCTTCAGTCTTTTGATTTATCAAAATCAATCATAATCGTGCCGTATGATCAATTTTCATTCATTTTTTCTCTCAAAAATATGATCAATTTCCGTCCATTTTTTGAAGAACTAATGAGCTTCAAAATTTGACTGGAAAGATGAAGACTTATTTTCTATGTGGGTATATTAAATTCATAGTTGCATCTGAATACAGTGCCAGGCGGCGCCTGAGGGGCGCCGTTGCCGGCGCCGGACGCGGTCGGCACGCCGTGATGATGGCCCGGAGTGGCGGCTGACCGGGCACTGGATCCATACGTCGATGCGGCGGCTGCGTGCAGCGAACCCAGTGGGTCTCCGAACATGGCCGAGTACGGGTAGCACCCTGGCCCGGGGCCCATACCCATGCCCATGCCCATGCCCATGCTTACGGCACTCGGGTCCCCGCGCTGCTGCAGACACGTTCCCATGGATCCACCGAGACTCTGCGACATCGTCATCGGGCTGTAATAAAATATGGAATAAAACATATAGTTATGAAAATAAGAAAGGCTGGAATAGATCATTAACAATTTATTTTCTTTGCACCATTATATCTCGAGTAGGTGTGTATAATGAACAATTGCGCCACTTCCTATATGATTCGTTGAGCAATTGTCGGCGGTTTCTTCAGTCTTCAAAATTAATCGAAATCAATCTTAATCGCGTTGCGGAATCGATTGTCATTCATTTCTTCTGAGTTTTTATACTAGTTAAAGGCAGGTAAAAAACTTCTTGATTACTCGAAGTTTTAAACTGACCTTTCTACTTCTGAATAAAAGATACACCCATATAATTTAAGTATCAACGTAGACTTATGTCACGGAAGGATTTTTAACGATTGGGTCTCGTTTTGGAAAACCCTGTAGTCCCATTTCGCACGACGAATTCAATTTCTGTCACGTTAATATGTTCAAAAGGTCATTTTTCTCTCAAAACAATGATCAACTCTCGGTCATTTCTTCGAGGCAATACTTAGCTTCAAAAAAAAATCGATCCTTTTTTTTAGATAATTTTCTGAATTTTTGCGAGCGGTTTGAAACTGCAGTACTCACTTGTAAGTGTCGCCCATGGAGCAAATCGGTTGAGGGATTGAGTGGTACATGGAATTGAACCCAGAGTTGATGGACAATCGCGGGCTGTTTGATGATGGTACCGACGGATTCGGAGAGCCAGCGCTCATCTGGCCGTGGTCCACGTTGCCACCACCTCCACCGCCGCCGCCAGAGCCGCCACCGGTCCCTCCTCCTCCACCGCCGCCACTGCCGCCTCGGCGTTGGTTCCTCAGCTTCTCCTCACGGCGCCACTTGGCCCGTCTGTTGCTGAACCACACCTGGATCCTCGCTTCGCCGTTGGGCTAGAAAAGACGGTCGGCGAGCGCTCGCTTGTGTAGGCCTATTACGCAAGAGAGTTTGAGACGTCGTCACTTTTATTTTATTTTTGTAACTTAGCTTATTAAACCTTTCTGAAGATAGTATAAAAATGTTATGATGCTGTAGCAGACAATCTTTTTTTCTTTTTTTTAATGCAAGACAATTTTTTTTTTCTGATAACTCCACTTGATCACTACGTTTCATGTTCAATTCGCTTGCTGGAGTATGTATCTGAGACTGCAGAGTACGGTATAAAATTAAATTTTACATAACGTGAACATTGCTTACGTTCACCCCGGTTTTTTCGAAAGAATTAGAGCCCCAAAATGGGCTGAATTTTAATAAGTGGGTAGATCGGATACACTTCATGAATGAGAAAGTTTGTTGAATATTTTTAATGCGACAAGTACGTAATGCGGTTATTTGGGGTCTTCATATAATCAACTCAGTATACTACTGTGTATTATCAATTTAAGCGAATAAGGAATTCGACATTTTTGTTTCAAGCGTACCCAATGTTTTATTTTTAACATTCCAGGAAAAAGATGGAGACTTATTTTCTGGGTAAGTACAGTACCACATTAGGGACAGTTCTATATACAGGATTTTTAAGTATTTGATCTTCGTTAGAAACCCCCGTTAGTCCCATTTCCCGTGATTAATTTAGATTTTTGTAACGTTCATGTGTTCAAAAGTTTATTCGATTTATTTCAAATGAGACTTCCGTTCGATATGAAGCCGGAAGGAAAGATACAAAAAACGTGTCTGCGTAATTGAAGTTTACAGGCATTCTGTTCAAGTTTGAAACCCGGAACACTAGAGTAACAATAGGAACAAACCTTTTTCAAGGGCTTCGATCTGTTCGTTCGTGAAAGACGTGCGGTTCCGCTGTAACTTCCGCTTGAGTCGCAGCCGGATCTCGCTCAGGAGCAGGCGGCTGCTTAACACGAGTCTTAAGGGTAGTCTACACTGAAGCCAACCAAGACTTTGGTATCTTCTCTAAGGACAAAGAGTAATTATAAAAGTTGATAAATAGGCTTACAGAAAGAGGATTGGAATCAGAATTCGTGGTGAATATTTTATATTCCGGATGGAAAATACGCCCAAAACCTAGGATACGCTGAAGAGAATTTTGGCTGAACCAGCTAGAAATAACTTGTAAATCAACTTGATGCGCATTGAAGCTGAAACTGCGAGTGAAATGTTTGTGACAAAAAAAAAGAGTTGAAAAAACCAACAACAGATCAAGACCAAGTTTTCTAGGACGAAGAACTTCATCCTCATATTTTAGTAATCGGAAGCATGGCCACAGTTTTCATTTCTAGCACAAAAATTGTCAGCACAAAATGTTTTTACTCATATTTTAGGTTTATTCGGGGCATTCATATTTACGTCGTGCAGATCTTTGAAGAACAAAATAAAATAAACAAATGATGGTCAAGTTTATTTGTGCGGAAACCACAGGGGCCAAGAAACAAGCACCATGAATTTTAACGGCTGGCCACTGTTGTCTTGTTCGCAAAATGATAACACTTCGACGTACCTGAAGATGCTCAGAAGAAGTACAGGGGGCCTTCAACTTGCTCCCCGAAAAGCCTTAAGTTATCTCTACTTAAGGTTCAGAACCGACGGACTTTCTTCTTCGTGCACTCTACACCTATGAACAACTTCTGCATCAATTCCACAGATTTGTCTCATTGTTTTCTTCCCCTCCGAAAAAAAAATTCCACAGGGGGGAGCCAAAAATTGTTCTTCCATTGCTTTCTGATACAGGGAATTTTTTCCCACGACCTCAGGGTATGATCTAGTGAAATGCTTTCCTTGGTCGTAAAAATCCATGTCAAAATGTCAACACTTTTGTGAGTGATTCTTTGTTCCTGCTTCTAGAGTCCCTTGTACATTTTTTTCTTCTACCCCAGTGCTGGGTGCTATACGACTCTTATCGTGAACTCCAGTATACAGTAGTTTACGTACGTGCATAACTACCCGTACAGTTCGAAACAACCTACAAGTTCCGTCTTTTTTTTTTCGAAAATGATGCCTTATTTCCAACCACTTTTATTATTTTTCATTCTAGTTTTGTTGTTTTGAAAAATTGAATGCCACCAGAAAGCCAACGGTCACTTCAGACTGTTGAGTTAATTTGACACCCATAAGGAATCTTCTATACAGGGAAAATGAAACAAAGCAATGGGCAACTATTGACGAATTTTAAGAAACTTCTTGATTTGAAATTCTGCTATTTTATATTCTGAATAAAAGGAATCCCATTGCTCAGAAATAAATATTTTCGCAAATCAATTTCGACTTTATCAGTATAATTTTAAAATGATTCGGATATCCCCAAGAATTAATTTTCCAAAAGGCAAAAAAGTGAACCTAGCTTTGTTATCTCCTCTGATTGTCGCTTTGCAAAAAAACAACAACAACAAAAAACAAGCACGAAAAAAACCTCACTTTGAAGTCTCTTCTGCCTAATGTCCACTTTGTTTATTTTTGGGCCAATAATTCAAAAAATCCAAATTGAGGAACTCCACTAAGGAGAATACAGTCGCCTAACAGCTGAGTGCCTGCATTTTATTCAAATCACCTTTGTCCTTACTTTCCAACCTGACATCAACTCAGGGCTCAGCTAAATCTTGTCCATATAAGCTCTGTCATAATAATAAGCTGATTCCAGAAAGGGCTTTTTGTTGGGCCAAAAACGCCAAGAACCTTTCTCGCTCCTGCTTTAATAGAATGATGAAGGTGCCGTTTTTTTATGTTTCTTTATTGATATTCATATTTTCTAGTGTGCCTATATATAGAGACAAGAGCTCAATCAAACCTCTCGCATTCATTCGAGCTTGTAATCACCATGATTTTTGAGAATGGGGAGATAATCTTGGGTAAAGCACACAAAGCATTTAATATTTTCTAGTGTGCCTATATATAGAGACAAGAGCTCAATCAAACCTCTCGCATTCATTCGAGCTTGTAATCACCATGATTTTTGAGAATGGGGAGATAATCTTGGGTAAAGCACACAAAGCATTTGTCACGCACGTGTTCCACGCTGCACACAAAAAAATAATAAAATAAAAATAAAAATAAACTTGAGAGGCAACTTGGACGCTCAATTGCTCCCGATTCCGCGCGCTCATCTTGTCTCATCCCATCTTTCAGCTAGCATGCAGGAACAGGGCGGAAATTATTTCACATCTGCTCTCCATGAATCGCTGCTTAATGAAGCAACGCAAAACAAAACAAGCACATGAAAAAATAAAGGAGAAGATACCGAGCCGAGCCGAGCAATCCCACGAAAGGTTTCCAGTGGTTATCAACCTTTTCAAAAAGCAAGGAAGATAATAAACAGCTGCCAGAAGGTGTGGAACCGAGTTCCGGGAGGTGCAGCAATTTATTCTTTCATTTTTTCATGCATTTCATTCCCACCGGATGACATAACACCGAAGAAACTTACACTTTGCTCACCTCAGAATCGCTATATAAACAAGACATTTTCCCTCATTAAAATAATTTTTCAATATAGAGACAGTATTGTAAATCATTGAAATGGGAAAAAACAGAAACAGAACCTATGTTTGTGAATTTTAAAAAATGGAGTGCGTCAAGTTTTTTTTAATTAGTTCAAACACTAACCAAAACATTTTTGGAAAAACAAATCATCTGGTAATTATCTGCGGAGGACATCCTAAATTTTTTCCTCTAATACGTTCTTGGGAATTGATTCGCCTTGTTGCTATTTCCTGTTTTGAAAATGCGTTTATGTGAACCAAATTCAGCTGAAATAGGTGCTTTCAACTTAAATTCGAAATCCTTGGGCGTTTTAACGTTATTTTGTGCTCGGAATTATTTGTATTTGTGACGCAACTAGAAAATTTGATACGACTGTGAGGAGTCTAATCGGAAAAGTCCAACTCTTCAAAAACCTATTTTCAAATCGATTTACTGACACGTTGCCTTGAATTAAGGAAATGATATCCCATTGATAACTTTCGCTGAAAAAAATGTTTTTTCTTCATTTATATCGGAACGACATGAGGAGATGCTGCTTGAAATTCGTCCAGCAGCGACTTGATTTTTCCCCAGGATACAATATCGATATTTTTTTGAATAAGGTCAGTAAGGTGACTATTGCGAGAAGAATTAATTTTTTAGGCTGATCGAGTGTAAAATAAAATTCCACGCAGCAGTTATATAGAACAGAGCTGGAGTGAATCGGAGGAAGGCGACAATAGTGACAGAAGTCAGTAAAAATTCGGCCAAAAGTCGACTGGATCTATATAGTGAGTATATTTTTCGAAAGTGAGATTTTTGCCAATATAGCCAAGGGCCAATATGAGCCCAGTATTTCGATCAACGCCCTTGCATCCTCACTGTACTGTATCAGTTTTCATTCCTCCGAATGAAGAAACGGGGTTACGCAAGGAATTATGTCCCGGGACCGCGCGTTCACTATGCCAGAAGATGGATGAATGCGCCGTGAGAAGGCGCCAAATGTGCTACTGATTACGTGGATGACGAAGCGACTGAGCCACGCTTCATCCAGCCCAATGAGGTGTGAATGAGCTGTAGCTCGCTCGGGCCTGGATTAAAAATACAAATAAGCCGTGAGAAGGCGCCAAATGTGCTACTGATTACGTGGATGACGAAGCGACTGAGCCACGCTTCATCCAGCCCAATGAGGTGTGAATGAGCTGTAGCTCGCTCGGGCCTGGATTAAAAATACAAATATTGCATATACGCAAAATTCATTCATTTGGTATACAAATTCGAAATTTTTGGGATTTAATCGGTTTTTTTCTTAATCCAGAAGAGCTATTTATTGCGGGGAAAACACTCGAAGTTTCAAGCCCGGCACCGAAGGATACTGAATTTTTTTTTTTCAAGAATTCGGGAACACAAAGGTATATGCACGTAACCTCACCAGAAAGATTGTGAAATTTGTTGATAACAATGATATAGAATAAATCGCGGCTCAATATGTTATGTTTGCAAAAGTTATCTCTTCAGCTTCGATGTAGACGAAAAAAATTAAAGAAAAAGAGGCGATTAAAAATTCGATTCAAAAATTCAGAAGCACTCTTGCCACATAATATATGAACAAATTCTAGTCCTGCTTTCAAAGTTTAAGATTCGGGTTTTTTTCTCCCCGGAAATTTTGAACGCAACAAACTGTTTCTCTACTCCATGAATGTTATTTTAAAATCATTTTCAATCTCAGGTGTAACTGTGTAAGGGATAAGAAAGGTAAGAAAATTATGGATGTCAAATTGCGTTTGCAAAATCCATACGCTTCTGGTTGACAAAATTTTTTTTTTCGAGATTAGCGCTCGCGATCCTGGAACTTCATTGCAATGAATTTGGGGATTTTGAAAATCCCAATGGTAACAAACTGATTTTGAAACCCTTTTTGAAATCAGGTTCTTCATCACGTACAGCTAGATTTCATCACAAAAATCCCGCGTTCAAGTTTCAAGCATCACATTGAACCCGCGAACTTTTCTAAAGCATTACTTTCTATTTAAAGCCTCTCCGATGTAAGGGAATCCTACATGAAAAGAAAACTAGGTTCCTAAGAGATGCTTCTGCTGTTTCATGGGTCATTTTGTCCCCCCATCTAGTATGAGGGAAGAGGAAACATACTAGTCATGTGGATATGATGTCGTGGTCAGCTGGGTTCGGTACAAGGGGAAATATAATGATGACGAGAGCAGGACGCGATCCGATGATGAATCGTCGAGTGGAAATTGCGTGTGTGATGCGACATCTTTTCTTTTTGTTTTCTTTTCATTTTTTTGCCCAAATTTTTGTTTTTTAATCTTCCACCCTTTTCTACTTCCTGCAGGATGATCTCAAAACATTGGAAGCGCTTTTTAAATAATTTTGAAGTAGTTTGAAATGTTCTATGAATGATTACATGTTTTCAAAATCAAATTGTAGAAGGATGCGAGATCCTTGAGTTTCAGTTTCCTTCGCAAACTTTGAATCATGGCTACCTGATGCTTACGTGCTGTACGTATGTAAAACATGTCGTCACTGGATTTCCGCTCCATTAATTTTCAAAAATGTATCCACAAACTGCGATCAAACGTGTCTCAGCTTGAGGCGATTAGCTGATTCTGAGTGTGATTTTGTTTAAATCCAAAAAAATATACTTCCTAATTCTAAGCTCATATAAGATTAAGACGTCGATTTGGCCCCTAAAACATTGAATCAATTTGAAAAACCACTCTTTCAAAGGGAACCAGCTTCTATCTCTGCAATTTTTCAACTTTGTTTTTTTCTTTGTGGCGTATTTAATAAATAAGAAATCGAAAAATATTGCTGCCTCTGGGGAACATAACATAACAAAACATGGCATTATTCCTGCATGAAATCATTGGAAACCCCAGGATTCTCTCCAAAAGTCAATTCCCATAAAACAGGAATGGATTTCGGGTGGTCTTACGCGCGACTCACTCATCAGTTTCGATCGCATTAATTTTCAACATTGAATTTTCAGACGATGAACTTGCCCAAGTTGGATTATTTTCCTTATCCTTCCATGTGAGCATATAGGACCTACGTTAAAGATAAAGAGCGGCCATACGTATTAATCGGTACCGTACTTCTCCTTTATATATTAGCTCAAGGCGCGGCACTCGACCCCAGGTCAAGTGCATTTTATGCCCTGTCTTCGCTCGGTTTACTTGGCCCCTGGGCTATGCTCCGGGCCCAAGGGACACTACAGGAGAGTAGACCGGCTTTTGGACCCCTGCCACGAGTGTGTCAACTTGAGTAATCCAGGCAGGATTTGCATTTGTGGGGAGCCTCATTCCGGTGATGGATCTCCGTGGACTCCCCCATTCAGACCGCGACAATAAATGCCACACGGGTTCGGGCAATGTGATGATAAAAATCATGAAATCTCACAATTTTATGCAAAAAATTCGCTTTTAAATCACGTAAAAATAAATTATTGTAATTGATGGGCCCTCAGTGTCGAACAGCTGATGACGAGAAGGTCAACGATATATTTTGATGGTTTATTGCCAGCTTTTGTTAAAAGAAGCATGCAACTCAAGTATGGTGGGAAATTTTTAAAATATAAGTTTGACAAAGGTACATAATCATTCATTGAAGAAATATTTAACTTGAAGAAGATTTTCCGTTTTATTGTCCAAGAATTTGAGCACTTGAAAAAACGCAAATGTACCCACATATGAAGACATTTGCGCACAACCAAACTGACAGGAACTAAAATGTTAGGAATAAGATTAACCATAGAATAATATTGATAGCTTGGGATTTTCAAAATGTTTTAATCACACCAGTTGCTCAAGTATCACTCACATTCCAGTAAAACCCGCACATGGATTTTGCAGAGAAGATTTTGTAAAGCATGTATTCCCATATGAAGGGAAAAATATGGCTCAGTGCTTCAAAATGTGGCTCATATAATCACTTGCCAACGTTTAGGGCTTCGTTTAAAGAAATCAAAATTAGCGCAATTTTAATGGATGCTTGATGAGTATCGGAATTATATTCCACGGCTTATTTTTTACGCATTTTTTTCGTTTTTTATGAGTCTTCCATTTAATTTTTTAAATTTTCAGTTTTTTAAAAGTGCGGTATTTTTATCAATTTTTGAAAATCAATCGAAAAGTTCGGCTTTTTTCAAGCGCATTTGTCAGATTTTATCGAATGTTTTGTGCAAATGAATACGACTTCTTACCTACCTTACGTACTGAGAAACGTCAGCCATTTACGGTCTTCGAACAGTCCGCGGACTTGCGGGTTTCAGACCTTTACTTATCAACGTCTGATAACTCGTCTTATTTTGCGTTTATTATGCAAAACATCTGACTAAGGACTCAACTTTATACGTAGTACGGACCGAAGGAAGCTGTCACGGCTCTACGTAAATTACTAGTATTAGGACCCGTTCAACACGTTGACAGTTTCACGAGTCGTTCCAACGCTGAGGCGCGTGCACTGCGCTCTTTTTTCCTTCCTCTCTCTCTATCTCCTCCATTTAATTAGTCAGTGGTTGGGACGACCGCCAGATTAATCGTTATATTTCGAACCCAGCCACGTAGTAACACTCACTTTACTCGTCTTGCTCATAGAGCAAGACGGGTAAAGTGCCACTCCTCTAACTTTATAATAAAATTTTTCTTCCACGGATCGAGCACTGGATTCGGGTTCACGTCGGGCTTTGCATGCGCAGAAACGCGTGATGGAAATTTGAATCACGTGATGAAACTTGAAATCATTTGTTTCTTGAATTTCATCTTACTTTGAAAGTCCCGAAATTCTCAGATACAGCATTGATTCAAACAAAATCTTATTTTCGGCTAACTGGCGAATTTAAATCAAATTTCACATTAAATAGCTGCTCACATTGCCATTAATGCTCAAAAGATATATTTAGGCAGGACTTTGAATGCTTGTGATATTTGTGTTTATACTTTAATTCAAGATCCACATGCTGTAATGCCAACATGTTATAAAAAGATAATTTAAAATTATTTAAAGCAAATGTCCAAACACTCACAACACTGTATATTGACCACAGAAGAACTTGCATTGCCTGAATTGGCAGCAGATCGCGGTCCCGTATAAAATAACCTCACTTCTCCCCCAAATTATAGTGTGAGCTTAACAAACTTTTTATATACTTCGGGCCTACTGAGTGTTAAAAAAAGAAACGTCTAACAACTCCAGCTTTTAGATATTGGAGCCAGGGGAAGTAAAACGCGTCGTGCAAAAAAATTCAAATCACGGTAGGGGATGGAGTCATTCTTTCATCAATAAAAACAAGACTGTATCACGTTGCTGAAAATGACATCAGTTTGCGGCTGGATGATTCCATCAACGTTGAAAAATATTATAACCTGAGGGGACAAATAGGTTTAGTGGAGGAAGGACTCCGGCTTTGATCGCCGATAGCTAGAAGAGGGGGAATCCAATCGAATTACTGAATGCCGTAATTCAATTTCCTGAGTACATGAAACCTTTTTTTTCTTACCAGATTTATCCGTTTAGCGTCTAGTGGGGACCGCAATTCAACTGTGTTAATAAGACGATACTAATCGACGCTAAAGGCTAATAGATCGATTGATTGCATGTCATCAAATGATGCCTTTAAAGAGGTGAAGTAGTTGCTTGTACAAACCAGAAAAAATTTCAATTGCAAAAAAAAAGCTTCTAGATTTCTTTTTGGAACAACGTGGAATGCATTCAATAACCGGAATGGTTCACTACTCATGGATGCAAACCTTTTGACTTTTTTTAGAAGGTTTCACCAAAAACTCGAAGAAAATCCTCTCAATCGTCAGTTTATAGCACGGATTTTACAATACATATTGGATACCATGTCGAATTCACGTGAGAAATTTTGATGTTTCCATGGGATTCAAAAAAAAATTATATCACTTGAATTAGCTTTTGACCGAATTAAAAATGCTTACATTTCCAAGCAGTTCCTGGCTCAAAACATGTACAGTATTCCCATGAACTCTTCCTTAAATCCCTGGCACTTGATGTGCTCATGATAAGGAGCATCTGGGTTCACACCATTTTTGTTTTTTATTCTCGTAATCGCTGAGGACTTTATTTGTCAACATAAGCATAAACCTGTGGTCCTACTGTTCGCTAAAAACGAGTAGCTTTCGGGCAGGTTTTCTCTCCTTATGCCCCACTTTTACAAGCTCACAGTGCGTTCTATATGCTGCCGGAAAGACGGAGGGGACGTTCGGCGTGAAGGTCGACCCTCCCATGATTTATGTCATCATCCGGACGGGCAACAAAAGAAAATTACAGTACTGTACGGTAATTCGATAAATTCCTCGCCAGTGAACCTATAAAGCAGCGGGTCGCGATCAACTTGGCCCGGGTAAAGTTCTACATCGAAAAAAAAAGAAGAGAGAGGATAACCCCGGTCTGTTGACGAAGGACTTGTTAAATCCTTGACGGAACGTACAACGACATCTGCAAATCTGACTAAAGTGAGTCCCGGTAGACCGACAATCAAAAAGCAATAATTCACAATGAATAGAAAAAAATCAGCGATTATATCATGCTGTAGGGGCTGAAACAGATTTTTACCTGGTGGGAAGAGTTTACAATTTTGTTGTTGTGCTGGGGTTTTTACAAACGTCCGACATCTCAGTTTGCTGCATAAAATTTCCCTGAAAAGTGTCTCACATTTTGTGAATTGGAACAGGTTAGCTCAACATTAATTATCGATTCCCGAATTCACACCAGATGTAAGTTATTTAAAAAAATCAAAGTTTTCCGGGTAATTTTACTTCACATAAATAAAAAATGAAGGACTTTCAAAGGCAAACGACTTCGTCCAGTTTATTCAATTCTTTTTTGTAATATTTCTGGCATTCTAATGGGTTTTCTAGAGAAGGATGATCATGACAGTTTCCATCCCAAGAAATGTTGGACTGGCAAGAGAGCTTGGCAAAAAAATTAATGGATATTTTGTTATGATCTGACATTCCCCAGCGGAGCCCGGGATTGATGGGTTCGGACCATGTTGCTGTCAAATAAAAGAATGATTCGAATTGCGTGGAAGGAGAGCTTCAAAAGCGGATCTGAGTTGTGAGCAACAGTTTGTATAACGAATCCTTCCTTGAAACACAACTCTCTTGAACTGGGACAACTTCAGAGCGTTTGAGTACTTTGTTTCTCTCAGAAATAAATAATGTTTAGTCTCTGACTAAGCCTTAGCACCATTTTCAGACACTTATCTGAGTTTAAGCCTTCCTCAAAAATACTTCTTTTCACGGGAGTACCTCGCGCCAACCACGTGCATAAATAACCAGCTCAAAGATGTTCGAGAAGAAAAATTATGAAATTAGTGCTTAATGAATTGAACTCGAATGTGAAATTTACTGCATTTTGTCCTGAGAAAAAGTTCTATGAATCAAACAAATGTTTTTGGAATTAGTTGCCTGAATTACATACAGTAATTATTTTACGATTATATTCCCAGACAAACTACTACAGTATTGGCTTTTTAAATAAACCTTTTTGCCAAACCTCCCATCACGAACAGGTAGAATTTTTTCATTCACGGGAGGTCGAAATACCTTCGGAGAATTCGAATAAAATATTCCTTTTGATTTCAATCTGAAATTAGACCTACCCAGATAAAATTGGGAAATGCAGTGTAACCTTAACACTTACTGCTTGATTTTGGAGACAAAATAAAATTTTAAGACGGTAGGATTTCAAATTCAGCAAAACGCATAAAGTGTTATCTCATCTCGAAGTTCTACTTTTATATATTTCTGGCAATGATCTATATAATGATAATGATCTATCTGGAAATTTTTGAAATCAATATTGTCCCATGATTTTATTCTCGAGACTCACTGACAGTTTCACGCAAATAAAAATCAATTAATAGTAAAATTAGTGGTGCTGAATCATGGTTACGGAAAAGGAAGGAGTGACCGTACAATAATGCGTGGCTTCTTTCACATTATATGTTGGATGCTCTTTGAAACCATGAAACCTCCACTATACCACCAGCTCGTTCTGGTTTCCGTTTCCGGATTGCGAAACGAGAGCACTGACGGAAGCAGCAGCATGTATATATAGCAGAAGCGGGCAGCTGTATACTGTATATAAAGTACAGTATATATATATAGGCAAGAGCGAGTAAACCACACTGCTATATCACCCAGTCCACATTCTCGACATCCCTGCAGTCAGCCGACGAATTCAAGAAACGCCGCCGCGGAAAACCCGCTAAAAATACCGGAACCCAGTCGGATGCGTCGGATTCTTTCCTCCGACGGGGGCGTCCCTCCGATCGACACGCATTTTCCGCGGCTATTCTACGCTTTTCTGGGGACAGTCACGGATCCTCTCTTTCTCGTGTGATCTCGTCTGAGTTCCTATACAATGCGGTGAAATACAACAGGTTCCTATACCGAGACGCGGACGTAATTAGGTCTCAAACTGTGGCCATCATATGTCGGAGCATCCTCATGACGGGTTCAACGGTAAAAATTTGAATCACTTGTCATGTTTAGCAAAAACTTAGAATTATGCTTTAAAGTAGCGTTCTTATCTTTGCGATGCAGAGAATAACGAACTGCTGTACCGAAGAAATCTACTTTCGGCATGAAAAAAAGTCAAAAATGCAAAAAACACCAACATTAATTTTGGTATCCAATTCACAGTCCCCGGGAAAGTTCCTTAAAGAGATTATCACGTTTTCGAAAATAGCTTTAAAATAGATAAACAATTTTGAATTCACGCGCATCTCGATTCCGTTAAAAAAAAACGAAAAAGTCATTTTCGCAGACAACTCTTCAAAAAATTGATCACGCAATGGACCTTCATCCCTGTAACTCGAATGAAAAATCGAAACAAGTTGAAAAGGTTCGGCATAACAATTTATTTCACATTTTAAAAACAAAGACGAAAAATTAAAGTACTGTATGTCCGATTAAATCTGCGTAAACAAGAATATTCCATG
This sequence comes from Notodromas monacha, assembly GCA_905338405.1. Classification (NCBI taxonomy): domain Eukaryota; kingdom Metazoa; phylum Arthropoda; class Ostracoda; order Podocopida; family Cyprididae; genus Notodromas; species Notodromas monacha. Next base: position 27,985 of record CAJPEX010000284.1, read on the forward strand.
AGCACGCAGGAACGACGGCAGGACAAGTTTCGCAGATTTTTATTTTTTATTCCGCTTCTGTTTATTATTTCATCAATGCGACTTTTAAAAAAATTCAAAATATGATCTAATCTATTAGGGAGTAAGTTATTTATGAAAATATTTAAAATTCTGAAACAAATTTAAATACACTCTGTCCCCCAAAGAGTGCAACTGAACGCAATTCCACGCGCCGCCCACGCGTGGCTCGAAGACGGCGGAGGCGTGAAAATACTTGGCGAGTCGCTCGTCGTTTTCCTGGCGATCGTCATCGTCGACGTCGACGACGATGACGAGTGAAAAAAAAATTAAATATACATTTATATCTATCCGGACAGGAACTGCGTGAGTGGGTGTCGAGAGGCTGCTTCCGAGTTGCGTTATTCGACTCCTTTCTCTGCACCCGCCCGAATTTTATTCCTTTCTTATTTTATTTTTCAATTCTTGTCATTCCTTGCGACTTTAGATTGTTGAGTGGAACATTCGTGCGTGGCTGTATTGTGTGTTATGTGCAGTCGTTCAACTGGATTCATCTGCATATGCATTGATAAAATACCGGAGCTTTCATTTTAGACATATAGTTTTCTATCGACTCCGTCCATCCATTTATCTTTCTCCTCTTCAAGAAATTTCCTCTATTTTTCATTTCAAATGAAATGCTTCTTGGTTCCAGATGAGCATCAAAGATCAACTACTCTAACATTCAAAGGAAGCGGATTTGTGGATATAGAAAAACAGACAGAGTAATGAGGTGCATAACTAACGTGAGAATCATTCTTGGACCAGAAAATGATACTTAAATATTGAGTAAGCCACGGAAATCTTTGGAAGCTGCTACTGTGAATATGAAAACTTTTGCCTGTGAAATGAATCCTTGCTTTGAATTGATTTAATGTAACGAGAAATATTACATTTTTTCTCTATCCTGAGAATAAATAGATTGACTAATAGCTTGATATTGGACTTGCTTGGATTTCTTTCACTTGTTGGAAACCATTCAAAGATACACATTTTTTATGGCAAAAAAGCATGGCACATTAAAAAATCCCTGGAGGAAAATGAATCACGAGAATCGTAAATACAGTATACACAAGGATTTCCTCCATTGGCTATCTGACACCAGTACAGTAAACTGAAAGGCGCAGCAGGGAAACTGGGTTATTTTCCATTGCAAAGACGGATTTCATTATGTTCTAGAAAACACAGTACTTTCCATGAAGGTTGACAAAAGGAAGGAAAATTAACAATGCCGCTGGCTTGTCTTCAACCTTCCATGCTTATTTTAATTCAACTATGCTCCGAACGTGTTCGAAAAAAAAAGGCGCTGCTTTTTCCCTGCAGTAGGATCAAGCTTCCTGGTTGGCAAATGAAAGACGAAATCTGAATAAATAAAAAACCTCGAAACCTTCCAAAAAAAATACAAATAGCCCTCGAGAGGCATTAATGTAACGAGAAATATTACATTTTTTCTCTATCCTGAGAATAAATAGATTGACTAATAGCTTGATATTGGACTTGCTTGGATTTCTTTCACTTGTTGGAAACCATTCAAAGATACACATTTTTTGATGGCAAAAAAGCATGGCCAAAAAATCACTGGAGGAAAATGAATCACGAGAATCGTAAATATACACAAGGATTTCCTCCATTGGCTATCTGACACCAAACTGAAAGGTGCAGCAGGGACACTGGGTTATTTTCCCTTGCAAAGACGGATTTCATTTTGTTCTGGAAAACACAGTACTTTCAATAAAGGTTGACAAAAGGAAGGAAAATTAACAATGCAGCTGGCTTGTCTTCAACCTTCCATGCTTATTTTAATTCAACTATGCTCCGAACGTGTTCGAAAAAAAAGGCGCTGCTTTTTCCCTGCAGTAGGATCAAGCTTCCTGGTTGGCAAATGAAAGACGAAATCTGAATAAATAAAAAACCTCGAAACCTTCCAAAAAAAATACAAATAGCCCTCGAGAGGCAAAAAAAAAGGCGCTGCTTTTTCCCTGCAGTAGGATCAAGCTTCCTGGTTGGCAAATGAAAGACGAAATCTGAATAAATAAAAAACCTCGAAACCTTCCAAAAAAAATACAAATAGCCCTCGAGAGGCTGAATGGGGCTCAGAGCACAACACGGAGAGGGAAGAAGAGTCTCATCCGTTGAGGAATAACTGTCCCTTGTAGGGTAACCTAACGTAGTGCGGTAAAACGTGAGCTTGGGCCCCTGAGTCCTCACTTAACAGGTCCACGTCCCAGTGCAGTCAGGTGACTTGTGATACTCCGTGTGTGTTTTTTTTTGGAAAAAATTCCTTTTGTTTGTCCCCCCGATTCAGCTTTTCTTTCCATTTTCTAGAAAGAGGTCCCGCACACGAGGGATTAATTTTGACCCAACCCCGTCTAGCAAAGTCTTGCGTCATCTTCACGGTGACAGCTTGAGTTAATCGCAAGCGTGGGAAACATCCGACTCTGCATTTCCAACCCAACATACTTTCAGCCATCTCCTACTTTTATTTCCCACGATTTAAATTCCATTATATGAAATGCCAGCTTTTTAAATAGAAGAGAAAAAATTATGGGCGTTGAAAACTGTGGAATATTCCCGTTCATCCCAGGTTCACATATACAGCCGCTCAGTCGCGTTCACTTCCTGATAAGAGGAAACATCAGGTTGAAGAAAATAATCCTGCGTGTGAAGACGTTAAGCTTAACTTCTCATACAAATTATTCAAAGTTCGTGTGACTAGGAAACAAGTAAGATGCAAATCAAAAGATTTTGAAGATTTTAAATGACTCCGTTTGCGGTTTTTTGAGGATTGCTTTAGAAGTCTTGCTATTCACTTGTTGCAGTTTTGCTGGAGATGAATGGAGGTCAAAACTTATAATACCATCTCTCTAAGGATGCAGGAAAGAGTGTAAGATATATTATTCCGCAAAACGGAAGTGGTTTATGAGATTGCAGGCAATCCAAGTACAGTAATCCAGAATATTTGCATGAATAACAAATGTTTGTATAATGGCAATGTGCAAAACCTAACACCAATATTCCCTCAGTTATTCTTTTGGCAATGATGCTGCATTTGAAGACTGATGACAAAATCAATTGTTGAGGGAGAAATGCATCCTTGTATGTCATAAATGTAATTATATAAAATATTTAAAAAATAATTTTGGCAAGTTTCGTGTATATAGCATTCCTTCCTAGGATTTTAACCACAAAACCCTGTTACCCTATCAAATTTAATTGTAATTTGATTTTAAGATTTCAATACTGATCAATGTGTCCATTGTGCCAGCTCAGTAAGAACAAGAAGACAATGGCTTCAAAGTTGAAGTTACGAGTCTCTCGTGAACCTTAGAATTGACCAAAATTTATGTAAAGGAAGGTAAAAGTTATCAAACATAAAATTTCCCTTAATTTTTTTTTTAATCTCCCTTTTTTATTTTAAATGGGCGAAAATGTTGTTTTGATAACGTCCGCCTTTCCATGTTTCATTCTCCAATAAATTTTCTCATTACCTTCCATACATACATCCATACATGCTAAAAAAATCATCTGATTATAAAAAAATTGGTTTTTTCAAGTCATCAGAAAGATAGAAGGACAAAAATAGTTTCCTGGCTGATCTGTGAAATCCTGAAAATTGAAAAATGCTGAGAATTCGTTGCGGCTAATAGTGAGAAAAATGTCCAATCTCAAGCTTGATTTTTTAAAATTCTTCTCAGAAAAAGGACCCAAACCTACGGCAATTCTTCTTGGCAGCCGAATCAAAACCTCATCAAAAACAATGAGGAACCAACGCTGGGATTTTTCATTTAAACTGTTGGGCAACTTAGATGAAGCCCTATAAAGGCAGAGAACCTTCGACACATCATTTGTTGACTGCGATTCGGAAAATGCCCCTCAATAACTCTTCCGTATATATACACCCTCACTTTGAATCCTCCACCAAACAAGTAGGAAAATTGATAGCGTATGTGCAGCAGAACTTCAAGAGACAACTAGGAACGTTGATGGGTGCAAGATTTACGTGAGAAAGCCCGGGTATTAAAAATACAGTTGTGGGTTATGTGGATCTTCCTCAGGTTTCACGTCTGCAGAGTTCCTTGCCCCCCCCCCCCCCTTCATTCAAACTGCTTCGCCCACGGCCGGGGATTTACTCGGATCCAGGCATTTTTACTGTGGGAAGCAAGGCACATTCTATGTGTTCCCAGTCCGCATTTCTCGTTGCCCACGACCTGCACAAAAATCTACACCCAGTCCCCTTCAAATAAGTTACATTGCTCTCGAGGGCGGAAGACACACGTGCAATCGCGCCAACCATTCAGCTAATGCAACTGTCATCTGCAGACGCCAAATTGTCGCAAAAATTGTTTTTCCAAAGCCTTTGTAAAAGTAAGACACTAGAAAAATGATAGAACTTGAATTATGCAGCGATAGCTATCAAACGCGCCAAAGTTTTGTCATTGAAAATAGATAGTTGAAATTATTTTTAATGAAGCTTCATAGCAATTTATAATTGAAAATTTAAGTGGGGAAAAACTAAAACGTATTGCACGATGCGGTGTTACGTTAAACATGCCAAAATTTAGCGGCATTTAAAAATAAATTTTCAAAATTATTTCTAACAAATACTGTATTTTTCATTTCAATGGAGCGTAATAATTTAATTTCTATGATTTTCACCGTTTGAAAAAATAGGGAGTTAATTGAAGATCCGGTATAGTAGCTATTGACCGCTCAGATACTGTGAATAAATTAAATGTAATAAAAATGCATTTCATATTTTCAGGAAAATTTGAAAGAAGAAGCGACTGGAAAAGTTCAGTTATGCTTGACGCCCTCATCGGTTCAGATTAACTTTTTGATTTATTTGATGCTGAATTATAATTAAGTTCGGCGATTCCGCGAATTTTCAACTATAATATCTGTCGTCTCTCCACTTCAACCAGGATGAGTAAAAACTGTTGACACTACTAAGGAATTTGTCACTCATCCTGCTTTTAGAAGTTCGTTCCTCTCTATATCTCCCACAAATATTACGGTACTCAATATTCAAATTTTTGAAGAGAAGGAAAATCTCAAAGTCTATAGTGTCAAAAATTATCGATGGTGCCTTTTGTCAGAGAAAGAAAAAAACAGCAGTATAATCATAATCAATTCTAATTAATTGATCGTCCAAGAGCTCTTCAAAATTAGTTTTCGCAAATCCTCGCCCCAACCTCGCAAACAATATATCTTCCTGATTTGTTTGTTTGTTTTTGTTTCAAAGCAACAAGCCTGACCATCCGAGTCTTTTACAGTCGCAATCTCGAACAGAATCAACACAAGTGACGCAGCATAAATGCAATTCACAGGCATTAGCTGGGATTACAGCTAGGAAGACACACAAAAGCGACAAAAAGCAAGCAAAAATCGGGACAGGAAAATCATCCCACGTGAAGGCGTCCGACCGAGTCGATGTTTTGGCTCAGCACATTACCCAGACGAACAAGCAGGGAACAGCACCAAAGCCATATCGACAAGAAGGAATCGTCTCACGTGGGCAGCCAGGAAAACATTTTCCGGATGCGTCGCATTGCTGCGCTTGAATCACGTCCGTCCCCGAAAGAACAAGAAAGAGAGAGAGAGAGAGAGATTGTAACCGTCGCATTTCTCATCCTGCTCCCAAAACAAACTTTTCTAAAATAAAAAAGCAGAGAGAGAGAGAGAGAGAACCCCGTCGATTCTAATGTCAGCGACGCACAGGTACAAGAATAAGGAACAAAAATATAAAAGAAAATGATGAACTCGAGGCGCATAAAGTTCGACGCGCGTGACATAAATTTCTGTTGAGTGGAACTCGTCGTTGCGAAGCATCCTTCTTGCGCTGGCTTGCTTTCGTTCGATGACGATTACTGTCGATACATGTATGCTGGCTCTCCAGTACGGAAAGGTACTGCTGAAGACCTTTTCTTATAACGAAAAACGACCGCATGACAGTACTCTATGGGGATTTTATTCCGTGAGAATCTGGGACGCTTCCTCGGAAATAAACTCGTAAATGCACTCGGTATCGTCTGTCTTCCACTTCTTTGACAAAAACAGCGCAATATGCATTTAAATATATGTTCATAAATAAGCAGGTTTTTAAACCTGAGGTTGAATCGCATTTAACCTCAAAACTTGTTCCGGAAAAGTATTTTTGAGACGGCATTTCAGATTTTTGACAATTCAAACTTTTTGAAGCACTGATTTTTGTTCTCTGGAAACGTAATGGACTTCAATAAATCGTAAAAAATATTTGCTCTTGATAAAATATTTTCTATGAATCAAACATCAAAATCAGGAGACCTAAACCAATACAATCAGTAAACCTGATTGGAATTCACAAGGTAAGGAACCTCAGGTACGTCTGCGGAAAATGACTGGCGTGTCGTCTCTACCCATAACTTGAAGTTCTATGTCATATTACTTGGTTTTTTTCGTCTGGAAAAGTAGTCTTAAGCTGACCAGGGGTGGTGAATAGCCACTGAATAAAGAGCACACTCTTCGTTCTTAAAGATATTTTTTCTTGTCTTCATTTCGCCGCGAAGAATTTGATTTCAACTCGGGTTGAAGTAAAAAAAATAAATTCAACAATCTTGGAGATATGAGGGGCATTTCGCCGAGATTCTTGGCCTGAGTGTAAGGCACCCAAGCGTTCGATAAGGTCGACACAGAGATTTACGAGTCGACGGCCGACTTTGGACTCCCGACAGCCCCGCAATATCGCTGGCCCGGGACCCGACGCCTCAAGGCGGAATACCCGCGACAGTTTCCCACGCAAAAAACACGCGATCCCGTCGAAGCACGTTGCACGTGAGAATCCCCGCTTTTTTTTTTTCTATTGCCGTGATTGAGAGTTATTCAGTTTTTATTTATCTGGCTTTTAAATGCCCCTTTTATTATGGATTCTTGCGATCTTATACGCATAGAACACGCATGAAAAGTCTAGTGAAATGACTTTATTATGACTTCAATTGCATGCGTTCTTAACCCTTCGTTCAATCCGGATAAATTTCTTGATGCGACGTATATTTAAAAGTTATTACAGTTTGAAACATATGCGCAATCGCGAACATCTGTTTTGGAAATCGGAATGAGCGAGGGGTGCAGCTGAAAAATTCGACAATTCGCCGTAAAATTCAACTTCTCGTGGGATTTTTAAAAATAGCAATTCCAGTTTATATTTTAAAGAATGTAGTACATATTAGTCTTGCAGCCTTAGTGTCAAGGAACTTGAAGATGGTCAAAGGAGTGTGTAATTATGGAAAAAGGCACACGAAGAAATGTCAGATCCAATACATAAAAATAATATTCTAAAGACTAGACTTCAACACACTCTCAAGTCAAAGTTCTGCAGTATGTTTAAATGGTAAACGAGTCTACATTCTCCTCTGTCGTAACATGGTTTCAACATCCATTCGAAAAAGCCGACCTTTGAATAAAAAAATGCCAGTTTCGATATTTTGAAACTTTAAAAAATATAAAATTATTTCCTCAAAAACGGTAAACGCTGGAAAGCTTACAATTTTACCGTAGAAATTCAACCATCTTGCAATTAATTAATTGAAAATGACTGCCAGTATTCATATTCACTAAATATCAAATCAGTCACAGCTTTTTAAGGGAATTAATGGTTTCATCTTATTTTTTCAAATCGGGCTTCTGCATAACAATCGGAAATAGTTTTTTCAAGCCTACAGTGTATGTCAAATTTTTGAATGGAAAATTATCAATACAGCACTTTTTTGAAATCCACTTCGAGTCATTTGATTCCAGAGATTCAAAGTTGAGTCGAAATGTATATATATATTTTTTTTCAAATCGCTCATTTGTCAGCTGGAGTTGCTTCATTGTAAAACAGCAACGAAATCGACTCGTTATTCTGGAATTATAACTTTCAATCTTCAGTTAGAATAAGATAGATCAAATTTCCCGAATTATGGATTCTTGCGATCTTATACGCATAGAACACGCATGAAAAGTCTAGTGAAATGACTTTATTATGACTTCAATTGCATGCGTTCTTAACCCTTCGTTCAATCCGGATAAATTTCTTGATGCGACTTATATTTAAAAGTATTACAGTTTGAAACTGATGCGCAATCGCGAACATCTGTTCTGGAAATCGGAATGCGCGAGGGGTGCAGCTGAAAAATTCGACAATTCGCCGTAAAATTCAACTTCTCGTGGGATTTTTAAAAATAGCAATTCCAGTTTATATTTTAAAGAATGTAGTACATATTAGTCTTGCAGCCTAAGTGTCAAGGAACCTGAAGATGGTCAAAGGAGTGTGTAATTATGGAAAAAGGCACACGAAGAAATGTCAGATCCAATACATAAAAATAATATTCTATAGATTAGACTTTAACACACTCTCAAGTCGGAGTTCTGCAGTATGTTTAAATGGTAAACGAGTCTACATTCTCCTCTGTCGTAACATGGTTTCAACATCCATTCGAAAAAGCCGACCTTTGAATAAAAAAATGCCAGTTTCGATATTTTGAAACTTTAAAAACTATAAAATGCTTTCCTCAAAAACGGTAAACGCTGGAAAGCTTACAATTTTACCGTAGAAATTAAACCATCTTGCAATTAATTAATTGAAAATGACTGCCAGTATTCATATTCACTAAATATCATATAATTCACAGATTTTTAAGGGAATGAATGGTTTCATCTTATTTTTTCAAATCGGTCTTCTGCATAACAATCGGAAATAGTTTTGTCAGGCCTACAGTATGTCAAGTTTTTTAATGGCAAATTATCAATACAGCACTTTTTTGAAATCCACTTCGAGTCATTTGATTCCAGTGATTCAAAGTTGAGTCGAAATGTATATATATTTTTTTTTCAAATCGCTCATTTGTCAGCTGGAGTTGCTTCATTGTAAAACAGCAACGAAATCGACTCGTTATTCTGGAATTATAACTTTCAATCTTCAGTTAGAATAAGATAGATCAAATTTCCCGACTTCGTGCTGGTTCTTGAAAATAAAAACAATTTTTTCTTCGACAATTATCCCAGGGAAATTTTAGAGCCTCAGCGAGTCTACAGCACTTTTTTTCCCCCTCGTCGACGGTGAAGAAACTATTGTTTCTACGTTCCAGTGAGTCCGTGGAATCGACGCCGAGTTTCCCGAATCTCGACGTGATCACTCGTAAAACCCGGGTCATTGTTTCCATCTCGCTGCCTCGCCGTGATCCCGATCCCAACGTTGCGGTCGTATTCATTCGGGCGTTTACCTATATATCGCAATGCTCCTGCTTCCCGACGCAGAAAATTGTCCGAATTAGGAACGCGTTTGTCCCAGAGGGGCAGATCTATAAATTCATCTACGTTTTTTGTTGTTGTTGTTGTTGTAAGACGCATTCACCTCTTGCCTTTCTTCAAAATTCTCATGAAATTTTATTCCCGGTGGTTCAATCCAGAGGGTATTTCAAGTGGTACTCTGCGGAACCAGCACAATACACTCGCGCAAAAATGAGCAACGTATTTACTTTAGTATCACATGCACGTTTTTTTTTTCAAAATTTAGAGGAAAAAAGGAGAGCGCGTCATAGGCGAGTATATTTTTTCCAAAAAGTTTTAGAAATTAAGTTGTTCATTATACCGAACGAAACTCTCGACAATGAATTGATTCAGGTCCGATGAATTTTGTTGAAGACAGAGTCCACCTGGATTTGATTTTAATGGAAAATGTTCGACCAATTTCAACAGAAAAACTGATTTTATTGGAAAATTTTGAAAATTGATTGAATTCAGGATCAATTCAGACTGAATACAAAGTTGGATGCTTTAATTTAATAAAGACAGGTGAACTCTCTCTCTCTCTCTTTTTTTACAATGATCTTTTATCGATATAGCAAATTTTTTTCCTTTCCCTTGGATTTTTTTAAAGAGAGAGTTCACCTGTATTGCAAATTTAGGTTCAGTAAAAATGGGGAACGCGTCTCACTCGGGTATACAACTTCATTTAAAAAATTGCCTAAAAAATCCGGGTGCACGTCTTACTCGAGGGCGCGAGGTACTCGAGTAAATACGGGTAATTCGACTACTGTTACTGAGTTATTGTACAGTAAGTTTGAGTCCATGGGAAGGGAAAAGAACTTCGGAGCGTATTGGGATGACTTCGTATTTTCGTCTTGCTAGAGAGATTGCAGAAGTTTTAGATGAATAAGCCAAGTGTTTCAATTGCGTAAAACGTTTTCCAGCCAAGCCCCGCGTCTGCTGCGCGGAAGTCGAATTAAACTCGCTCGTGGGATCCGAAATCCCGGGTTCGATCAATCACTGTCCTTGTGTGTCACTCACAAATCGCTCCACTAATTCCCCGGTGTCGCTGCTGGGGGAGAACGTTCGGAATCAGAAACCCGAGACGCTGTTGATAATTACCCTCACGTCCTTTACTATAACCGGGACGTGTTCAAGAAATGCAACAGTTTTTAAAAGAAAGTCTCACAAAAAATAAACATGAGGGACATGCTTTTCAAACCGGGGTTGAACTCGAGGTGACGTTTACAGCTTGATTGCTCGCGATTGCCATCGTTGTTACGACGTGAGACGACCGCACAATGGGATAATGAGGAATGACACACACACAAAAAAAAGATACATTAACTGAATGGGCATTCAAGAAGTTTACCTTCCGTTTCAAAAAGCTATGTGGCAAAAATTTTCATTAAGGTTCTTTTTGAATCAATTTCTTTGTTCGATATATAGAATTCGAGTGAAATCAAGGATTTCGAGAAATTCATCAGTGATGTTTCATACGCGCATTTTTGTACAATTCAAATGCTTAGCTGAAAAATACATTGCATAAATATAACCATGACAACCCTCACAAAAATGATTTCAGGCCTCGTAATAGGAAGGCGCTACTCCCCGAATTGTTCTTCTAAATAAAATCATTGACTTTGTGGCAAAATCAACAATATTCAGAAGTAATTTCGAAGGGACCTTTGATGTGTTTTTCATCTACGGAATATTTTCAACCACCTTATGTTAGATAAACACAATATTACAACTTTTTTAAATTGGCGTAGGTGCTTTTTTAGGGTCCACCGGACCCCATTTTTCAAAAAAGAATTTGCATGCGATCTTGCAAATTGTCGATGCCAGAATTTATGCAAGAATTCATTCGAAGGCAATTTCGTGAATTCTTGACAAGAGTTTTAACAAATTCAATGCTTGAAACCAAATTCTAAGCTTTCAAAATCTCTTGAACTTGAAAGTCTTCTTATTGGTTCTGGCATCAAGTGCGATTTTACAATCATTCATTTGAAAATTTTGAGAGAACTATTGATATGAATAACAGGGCTTTCTAATTTGTTTCAATATTGAAACTCTTGCAAAAAGTTCCTGGACATGTATGGCAGTGTTTGTGCCATACTTTCAGAATACCGCAACGCCAAGCTTTAAAGAAAAGCTTTTCTTGACACGCAAACTCAAACTGTATTTACACTCTTGCAAATTATTTCAAGTTACATTCATAATATATTCCGCCATTAATACAAATGCATCATATCCTCGGAAGGGATTTTTATAGATCACGCGCCTAATTCTGAGCAGAAGTAAACTTCATCAATGAATGCAGTCCACATTCAACGATCAGTTTTACATGAGACGATTCCGACTACCACCTGCGAAAAAGTCCTGCTGCATTAAGAAATTGCTGTCCAAGGAATTCAGCAATAGGAACTTCATGAATGCCCTTTTTTCAAAATTTGTAAACAACAATTTTTTTTCCGCCGCGACGCCGAGAGAAGGAGAAGACGTAGAAAGAGGAAAAAAAAAACTTGTCTGGCTCAGCAGCAATTAAAGTACTGTACTCGCGCGCCCGAAGTGGAGAGGAAGCCGCAGTTGGCACTCAAGAACCGATAATTACGCGAAGGAATCCGGGGGAAGAATGATTGACAGATTAGGCGTCGACGACTTCATCTCGATGTCGGCTCATCTGTCCAACCCTTTTTCCGCTGACGTCGCAGGTGACGCGGCCCTTTCTCGACTCTTTTGCTCGTCGGCCGCCGCGCGGGGCTGCGGTACGGAATTAACTGGAGTGGACGGACCTCACCTGGCACCGCGGGTAATTAACACACCAGGAATGCTCGTGGAAATTGCCCCCCCCCCCCCACTGGGGATAAAGACGTAAGGTGAACCTTTTTTTTATCCTGTTTTGTTTCCTTATTCTCCTTCGATCGCGTCTGAGGGCAGGTAAAATCAGGCAATCGAGCGTGGATGCGGAAGTCCTAGCCGGCTGCCACTCGGAATGGAATCGCCGCATGGCCCCCGAAGGGAAAGCAATATCACGTTCCGTTTCGGATAACAGGGCGACAGCGGATAAAACGGACCGTTATTATCTTTTAATATCGCTCGAATGCTATGAAACCCTGGCTTGAATTTGTAAGAAAATTCTCTCTTCGAACCCACCAGGAAAACAAAAAAAAACAGAACTTCCCATCGCATAACAACGGTTCTCGCGCGATCAAATACGGCGGAAAAACTGGTATCCCTTCCAAGAATGTTGAAGAATTAAAAAAAAAAGGTCCGGCATGAGGTCTGGTTAGAAAAAAACAACATTATTCCATCTAACTGAGGATTTATCATCGCCACATTTCCGAATTTTCTGTGGGATAAAAAAAAATAATTTGCAACTATTCTTACTGCGCAAATTACAAGCAAAGAGCTGTGAATCTTTAAGCGAATTATTCTAGCATGAAGTTGATTACAGTATACAAATTAACCCAACAGAAATCTCTGGTTTTCTGGAGAAACAGTGCGATGGTTCTAGCAGCATTTTTAAATGTATGCCAAAAAATGAAAACTTCCGAATGTTGAATTGCGAGACTTTTTTTGGTGGCCAGATGGAAAAAAACACGTTCGTGATAAATTCTTGGATACAGGAGTATCATAAAAACATCTCATTTTTTGGATTTAAAATATGTGTTTTCGCGAAGCAAATTCAGGCTTTATTTTCTGAAACGGACATTTCGCGAGAGTTTTTTTTATTCTTGGAGGAATTCAGTGACGCATTTCTGAAAAAAAAATTGTATGAACGTTGATTTTTTCAAAAGCTCGAGTCAAGTTTCAAAAATCTGTCGCCAAAAATTACTCAGAAAACGACGAGGAATGTTTTTCGCTCGTCTTACAATCCTAGCATGATATACAAGTCATTTCATTAAAATAAAAAATGAAGCATTTGGATTTCTCCTTCGCATTTTGTTTCTACTTTCAAATGACAGAGACCCGAGTTTTCGACACGTCCTTGATATAAGGTTCCATTTCACAGCTTATTATGCGCGCACAAGCAAAGATTACCCAGGTGGTCGGGAATATTTACGGCAACTTCCGGGTGTGAAAACCGAAAGTCATGATGATGTCATGAATACGAGCCCATGATTGATGAGTCGACCCCGCGGCATCATTTTCACCTTATTCTACCCATATAGAGGCTCATTACGTGCTTCTAGCCGGGTACCTTCTTTCTTTCAAACACGCACAGTTTCATTCATCTGCCGGATTCCATCCAGCCTGGGGGGGGCAACCTTTTTTCTTTGATCTTTCAGCGAGATCGCCACATAAGTCTACGTGAAGAATAAATAAAATATGACCACTTAATTAGAGATCGGACCTTGAGGCCGCCCCAGGAAAATATGCCATTGCGACATGATGTCCTAGCTGTATTGAGACCTTCTGACTTCAATTTTGATGCTGCATTCGTTCCTTTGCGTTGACCATATACCGGTAGACGATAATTGTTCCGGACAATGAACCACGACATCTCGCCGAACATCGTTCGAATTACCGTTTTCCAGATATTATCTCTTCAACACATACAGAAAATATTTTATCGTTCTGCATAATTTGTCTACTTAAGGAGGTACAGAATGCTTCCTGGTAATTAATGAATCGCGCAACGCACAAGCGATTATCTGTTTTGGTGTTCTGATTTAATGCTCGTCATCAAGGAAGAGTGGGTCTGAATACGGTGGGGACTTATGTTAATAAGAATAATCCATTCCAGTCCGTATTAAGTTATACGGAAAGCCTGATAAACAAGTAATGCGAAGTTTTTTTAGAATAGCTTATTGATTCTGGATACCTGCAGTTTACATCAGCTGATAATGCGGAGCTACTGCATAAATACGGAATGTCTAATTCGAGTCTGGCCAAATGAAACTTTCCTCTTTAAAAAATTCTTGAGTAATTTTCAAGTTTCCTCATCGTGAAGTACGCAACAAAAGCAATCCGGTTGACAGAAACTTAGATCAATTGAGAAACAGTGATATCAAGACACTTTCATCTACTTGAGAAGTTGTGTCAATAATACTTCCAACCAATTGTGGAGTCCAATATCCAAAAGTATAGTGGATCTGAAAAAATTGTTGGTATCAGCGCGAATTTTCTCATTTCCGGTGTACAAAAATTTAATGTACGAGACGTCTATTAGCCGGTGTGAAGCATTTTATACAGAAAATCTTGCCTAGTTTCTTGATGTCTCCTGCACAAAGACTTGGCTGAATGCCTTCAGTGAATTGAGAGATGGAAATAATTGTTGCCGTATTGCGCATGTGCAGAATCATTCACAGGACACATTCGTTCAACAAGCAAAACGCGAATATCAGGTAAAGTTGAATTTTTCTTGAACAAGAGGGCATTTAGCGATTTCCTGAAAAAAGGGGTTTGAGTTGATCGCGTCTTTTGTTCAAATGAGGCAAGTCTTCCAATGTATTAAAACGTACTGAACCTTCGTACCAAGTGACAGCCTCGACAATAATTCCTTTTGAATTACGTTGAAACGTTTTTTTTTAAACAATTTCCGAATAGAAGTCCAGCTGGTACGAAACACCAGCGAAGGCACACAAAAAATTAAAGAAGATTTCTGAGACAGTGATTATCAATTTCAGTCGCTTAGAAAACTGTATCGAATGTAATTTTTTTACCAAATCCATGTCGTTCAATCGAACCAACGACAACAGAAAATTGAACCTTAAATGAACCACTGCGCGAAAGTTTCGATTTCATCTCGTCTCAATATATTTAAAACTTCCAAATGTTGAATAGGGAGACGTTATTGTGGCCAGATGGAAAAATAACACGTTCGTGATAAATTCTTGGATACACGAGTATCATAATAGCATCTCCTCATTTTTGTTTGTTTAAAAAATGTGTTTCCACGATGAAAATTCAGGGTTTATTTTCTGAAACGATGGACATTTCGCAAGAGTTGTTTTTTAATTCTTGGAGGAATTCAGTACCCATTTCTTTAAAAAATTGTGTGAAAGTTGATTTTTTCAAAAGCTCGAGTATAAAGTTTCAAAAATCTATGGCCAAGAATTACTGAGAAAACGACGAGGAATGTTTTTCTCTCGTCTTACAATCCTAGCATGATATACAAGGGGTATTTGCTAGTTGTATGTGCGTGTACGTATATACGTGTTCGGAAGTGATGAGGGGGAGGGCTTGAGTGTGGAGCACGAACCTCGTTTCAAGTCGTCCCTGGCAACGGCGCCGTTTAATTGGGCGTGCGCCAGCCCCGTGGCGGCCATGGGGTTGTGCGGCGTGAAGCCCGGGATGCCGTGTGCGGCCGGCGTCGTGGGCGACGCTCCGTACCACGCCCAGCTCGCGGCGGCGGCCGCAGCTGCAGCTCCGCCGCCATTCAGCATGCGCAGCTTGTCGTACACCGACTCGTTGCTCTGCTGCGCCGCCTGTTCCTTTTGAGCAGCCAAATTCCGAAGAACTCGATTTATCGACGACACCTGCGCATTGGAAACGGGATCGAGAAAGTTTTTCTCAGACATTGTTGGGGAAGTAACATGCTTCGAGGGGCAATTTAAAAAAAAATCACTTTTCGGACTCGAATCGTTCTTTGGCGGAAACAGCCTACAAAATTAATGACAGAATCGTTTGCAGGGCCATGCAACGTGAAATGTGTGAAGCCCCTCTCTACAAACTATCGCCGAAAATCAATGGATCGGCGAAACACGAGCGACACGAAGAATGGTCGCTTTTAATCGCACACTTCATGCCGGATATTATTCCACGGTCATCTTTTAGCCCTGACCCAATTTCCGGAATGATTTGTTTTTTTGCAAATGTAAACTGTCTTTCCCTTACTCCTGAGTACTTACTTTATTTAAAATCAGAAGAGTCTGTCGATTGTTATCCACAATCAGTTACCCACGAAATTTCAAACGCCTAGTACATATATGTTGGGATATTATTTCGATGCATGTTGAACTAAATGGTACAAAGGGATTGTTGAATATAATTTCGGATACATTTTCTCTAATATTTTATTTATAAATGACGATTCACCAAGTCTAAAAATTGAAGGTTTTCGTATTAGTCGCAATATCGTATGGTAACCATATTCGAAAATACTCACCTCGATTTTCCTAGGAACAAGACATTTTTCTCGAGTTTTCTCAGAAGAAAGTTTCCTTATTTCGAATTCCAACCGACTTTTAATTTCAAAATATGCTGCGAATAATGTAAACGTAATTAATATACGACTGATAAGTCTTTTGTTTTCAAGTGAAGTACGGTGATTTCCAAATGAGGTAAGAGGATCAAAATGAACAAGGTACCTGTGTTAAGTGTAAAATTGTGATAGCGCATTCGAATTGGTTGACATTTTCAAAGAAGCTTTCGTTAGAGTGATGTTTTCGATTACGGTGCATCAACTTGCGAA
This sequence comes from Notodromas monacha, assembly GCA_905338405.1. Lineage (NCBI taxonomy): Eukaryota > Metazoa > Arthropoda > Ostracoda > Podocopida > Cyprididae > Notodromas > Notodromas monacha. The sequence goes on from CAJPEX010000284.1 coordinate 44,705, forward strand.
ATTTTGTCAATCGTCTCGATAAAATGTTACTATACATAGCTGAACTTGTGCGGCTCTGAAAAAAATAATAATAATCACCAACAGAAGAAAAATCTACGCATCGCCCAACTGACGGTTCTTCAAAAGCTAAGATCAAAGGCCGTGGGTAAACGCCGAATTCTGGCTTATTCCCGGCACTCTAATCTCTGACTGACGCACCTCAAGTGAAAAGAGACAAGGACTTGTTAATATTCTCTTTAAAAATAGTATCCTACACGCTCTTGAATAATCGTACGGGGATTCAGGGAAAAAAGGAATAGAAATTTCCAACGAAAGTCACGATATACGAAGTGACTTCTCAGAAATGTTCGCTGCGTCCTACATCGCACGTCACGTTCGTCAGAAAAAGTACTTGTCTTGCCAAGAATACGCAGGCGGAATTCCTTAAAATCCCCCGAAAAGAATGATTTTTTAAACATTTGCTGGAGAAACAATCAAAGCAGTTTTTTTTAATTACTCTTCCATTTCCCAAAAAACATGCTCGTACGTCGCAACGCTTTTAAACCTTTTCTATTTTTTTACGTAAATTCCTTTGATTTGAATTAGTAATTTTCTCTTGAAAGTGGAAAGAATAAGTGACCAAGTATATGGAAAAGGGATGAGGAAGTCATCTGCATTCCCAACACGGAAGAAAGCCTCATTGTATTCACTACGTGTGCCACATGATGAAGAAGTACTCCATTTCAAGCGTGACAAGTCTTTTGGTTTTCTTCGTACAGCGTTCGAAAGAATTTTTTTTTTAAAGATCGAATTTTTATTTATTGAGAAAGTAGAGGGTATTGAATCCGTCGATCTATATAGTAGCAACCTACTGCTGAAAAATCTTGAAAAATAAGGGCGAAGCATGCATAAGATCTCTATAGCTGCAATATACAAGCATAAGTTTGTTCAAAATTCATTGAAAACTCAATGCACCGCAACTTAAAAAAAATATTTTTTGACTTATATACGGTGTACTGGTTGCATTCCTTAGCAAAATGACAGGTTTGCGGGTAAATGAATCCTAACGGAAACCACGTAAATTCGGTCCTTTTCACCAGCAATTGTTTATGTTCCATTTGTCTTTACTTCAATCATCATTTCAAATTCATTGCTGTATTAAACTGAAAAGGGTAATTTGTCATATAAATGTAGAAACGAAGAGGAATAATCCATGACCCAGACGATTTCAAACTTGGGTCTTCATTCAACCGCACGAAAGGGGGCACTTCCATTTCTCATTTCTGTTCTCCCAGTCTTTTCCTTCATATTTTCCTTGAGCTGCTTTAAAATTGGTCAGTTTCTGAAATTTAATTCTTAGTTTGGCTTTGCAAAAATATTTTCATATATATTGGAAGTATAGGAATCACTCTGCAGCAACGACAAAAACTACAGTATGCGGTATTTTACTTGGATTGTCAAGTCCATTAGAAGTGGTCACTCAATATTTCGGGAGTCGTTATACATCAATGTAGAAAACAAGGGTGGAATTCATGACCCAGAAGCGTTGTATAAATTTTGTCCAGCTTCAACCACAATAAAAAAGTGTCGTTTTCATTCTTCCTCGTTTCCGTTTTCCTTTTCTTTTCTTTTTTTTTATCTCCCTCGTGCAATTATTCGTTATTTATCCCCCTCGGGGCAGCGTTTGCAGGGTCTCTCGCAGCTGGGCAGACTGTTGCACTTGTATCAGCCGTGACCGACGAGCGTCAAGCTGTCAGGCCGGGATTTCTGGCCGAGCGGAGCCCCGACGCAGTGACAGACATCCGACAGCGTTATTCGCTCTCGGGGCCCACACCGGACAGCTCTGTTTCCGCCGCGTGCTCCTCGTTCCCGGCTGTAAACAAAAGCCCTGTGGGTGTGGATGTTGTACGTATGTATGCGCGCGTGTGTGAGTGTATGGGCTTGAAAGAGAGGGAAAAATAAGAGGGAGAAGTCGGCGACGACGAAAATGCGTGTTTCGTCGCGAGAATCACTCAGAAATGACGCCGGACGTGACATCGGCTGCCGCCGGCCGCGCGTCCTGATTTCATTGCCACCAATCCGGGATCAAAAGTTTACCTTGTGTCTCTGAGCAAAAAAAAATCAAAAACATCCAAATGATATTCCCCATAAACTGTAACATTCTACTTGAAACGAAAATGACGAAAAAAAAAAATATATATATACAGTATTGATTGTCTTCAGATACCCGACGTGTAGGAAGATGGCATTGGATCGCATTCTAGGGTCGATTCACTTTCACTCACTTCTCCTCGGCTTATTTTTTTCCTACGCTATCCCATGTTTCTTATAAACTTCTTGAATTTTTTCGCATTTTTTTCTCAAACAAACCAAGAAGGTCATGTGAAATCATTAGTTAGCTACTGGTGCTAAACCCTAATTTTTTCAAAATGAAATATAGCGATGATTCCAAGTTTTAAAAATGTATATTTTGATCTTATTGTTGGCTCAAGACACTGACACGATAAATTTATCTCTGTCGTGACTGATTAAACTGAAGTGCCACAGTAACAGTTCTGTATGACATTTATGACCCTTATGATATACGGTAATTATGAGATGAATATTCATGCGCGACTGTTTCTCCGTGTTCTAGAAAGAATGTATTTTAAATCACAATTTCGACAATGGAATTCCATTACATGCTCACAAAATTCAAAATTATCTCCGGCAAAATATTTCGACAGATTTCTCAAATTTTCAACAGTTGACTTATGAATAGAATCCCCAAAATACGCATTCAACCCTTCAGATTTTCAACCAGGTTTTGAAATCCAAATAAAAAAAATTCGAAAAGTTTATAATCAATCCTGATTGAAGTGCTCGCGGGGGATCAATCTGCTTTTTAAGATTAAAAATGTAAGTTTAGACATAAAATATTCAGGGGCCTGAAGAAGAAACAACTTCCAGTCCAAAAGTTTCCCAGGGGTGCACTTCAGATAAAACTAGGAACCTCTTTGGTCCCGCGATGATGAAAAAGGGAGATAATTCTTATCGTAATCGTTTTTGGTGGTCCATGTCCATAATAAGACGAACCTCTGATTGAATTACGTGTAATTCGCGTCCAAAAAGCGATGTCACTGAAAGTGGACAATTCCGATATAATTAGCTTGTTTATCACGACCAAAGCTGATAAATTAATTTGAAGGAACGGAAAGCAACGCGAAAACAAACTATTCGTTAATTCGTCGAAGGAAAGCTTTTTCATGGTTGAGCTTTAAGAAAATTGAGATGTAAACATGAGAAAAATTGAGTAAAACATATTTGTCCATTCCCTGAATTTAGTGATAGATATTAGACCGATAAATAAAATGTAAGAAAGCCGAAAACATGTAATGTTAGTTCGTATACCAAATTTAGATACAACCTTAAAAAGGTGAAAGGAGTATTTCCCAACGGAATATTAATATTTCTCTGTGCCCTCGTGGAAATGTCCTGACATTTTCGGATTGTTTTACAAGCTTTAATTATCTCTTTGAAGAACACAGCAGTTTAGAGTGGAGCAATGCCATTCGCAAATTATTCAGAGCCCCGCGTTTCGGAAACAAATGTTGGACGAAACCCCCAATTCCCACTGGGAATGGATATGAAAAATTTTCATGCTGGTATGTTTGATTAAAACAAGAATGATGGTCGTACCAATGACCGTGAAAAGACGGTCTTGAAATCACTTGAAAGCAAATCAAATATGATTTTTCATCTCAAATTCTGCTCGCTGTAATAGGGTAATTCAAACTGTTCAAAAGATTCGTCAGCAAGAAAACTCGATTCATTCTTTTCTGGTTCACCCTGTGCAATCGACATGAAATCACCGTATGCAGAAAATGTTCGAGCACATTTTGACGAGATGAGAGACATTGCGGTCATGTTTTGCGGCACTCGAATATATCCCCAATGGATCGTTGTCAAAATCAGAAATTTTCTCTTTTGTATGGCGGAAAACTAGAGGGACTGAAGACAAAAGGCTTCACCCAAAGTTGCAAAAAGATAAATCCCTGTTAATCTCCCTTCTCCCCTATCATTCAGCAGAACACAGCAGCAGTATAGCGGCTCCGATAATGAGGTGGCTCGAGGGTACGAATATATAGAGCCCGGTGCGAACGGAAGAACAATGCTGCCAGCATCAGGAACTACCTCTCATAGAACGTATCTCTTTTCAAAAAGAATCAGGAAAATGGAAAAGTAAAAATAATACGAAGTCCGAATGTCTGATGCCCTTCGTTCGATCAAGTAGCATGCGACCATGAACTCACTCAGACTTGAATGACCCAACGAATTCAGAGATGTTATACAAATATTAAAAAATCAAGTGAGCTCGGAAAATTGAAGTCCCGCTCAGTCGTCGTTGAAAAATAAACACTGAATTATATCCAAGTTTTATTCAAGTGACAAGGGGAATTCGAACGATTACTTTGATTTTTTCTTACTTCAAACTTTTGCCCTTGGACAGAAAGACTTGAGAAAGCTTGGAAAAACTCGGTGACTTTGGGCACTGATTGAAAATCCGATGACGCAACTACAATTTTCGTCAGATAATTCGCTGAAATATCACCAAAAAATGCACAGAATGAGCTCATCGCAAATTTAGTTATAATTACTGCAATGGAATCTTATTTTTATGCCTGAAACCAGGGAAGACCTTGAACACGCGATATGTTACTTCACCAAATAGATCACCCAAACCAAGTCAAGTGCAACATCCAACAAAAAATAAGACTAAAGTGCAGTATTTCAGGCTTTTCAATTTCATCTCGATTGTGAGGTTACTTTTTGCTCAAATTCAATATTGAAAATATTTTTGATTGATATTGCGAGCATCATCAACGTGATGAGAAAAAGCAGCCGCGCCTTGTTCTCGTATGCAAAACTTCAGATTTAATTTCAACCTACTTCTGAGTGCATCTAAGAAAATTCTCAAATTACTGTAGTTTGTATAAACCTTATCTGNAATATTGAAAATATTTTTGATTGATATTGCGAGCATCATCAACGTGATGAGAAAAAGCAGCCGCGCCTTGTTCTCGTATGCAAAACTTCAGATTTAATTTCAACCTACTTCTGAGTGCATCTAAGAAAATTCTCAAATTACTGTAGTTTGTATAAACCTTATCTGGGAGCAGGTTGAACACCTTGTGCTTCAATTTGGGTTTATTAAATCCTTTTTGCTGCAATTTGTATTATTGATATTTGGTCGTTGTCAACAGGGAAGGGAAGACAGTGTACGTATTTATATCAGTTTATTTCAGGCTACACTCGACGTATTTATATCAGGCTACACTTTTTGGGATGCATTTTCTTTTCTTTTAATATCCATGTATAAAGCTTGTTTCTCTATTTTCCATTCTGATGTGAAGAATGTGTTTGGATGAATGTGGGTGGGGTGGGGAGAGGGTTTGGATGCGGGAACATTGAACTTTGTGAATGCTGAAAAGTGGAAAATAAAGCTTGCTGTTCAATTCAATGCAAATCCAATGTCTTTGTTAAATTCCAATGTGCAACAAAAAAGTGTTTCTTAAACAAATAGGTTGACAAATGTTTGCCCCGTTCCAGCGTGTAAACCAGATATTCTCCTTTTTAATTATTTGAACATATCCGTTTGTAATAAGGTAAAATACAGTATGCAAAAAAATTAGTTGCAAAGATACGAGCCCTCAAGTATTTCTTAAAGCTAAATGATAAGTTTTTCAGACTGCTGTGCACAATTTCAGGGAGTTCCCAGGGGTTTCCAGCCATTAAAAAAAAAGCAAATGATCCACGATGTCTGCGATGTGCAGAATATATATACTGTACAGGGAAATTTTCCAGGGACGAAGAGAACGACTGGGGTGGGTAGAATCGTTGCGGACAGGCCTCTCGTGTGGGAGAATATGGGTTTCCGATTCAATTGGAGTCCACTGAGACGGAAATAACGATCCAGAGGCCCTCGACGCCCTGGGAAAGATTTGTAGGAAACCCGCACTGGCAACACGGCGCCCTGTGTTGTGTCACTCATCTCATCTCATCGTCCTTTGCCAATTCGATGTTGTTGTCTATGACTCCATGCCCTACAATACCCTATCCTCATCCTTTCCTGAACGCACATTTCAGCTGTTTTTGTGTTAGTATGGGGGGGGAAAACAATGGGCTAAACCCCGGGTGAGACTTATGACTGATTTCCACGGAGTTGTTCCCGTTGTTTCTGATATTTGTATGAGTATAAACCGAAAAACTCAAGAACGCATGGAGTTTCTATCGGAGTAAGATTTGATGATGCTCAATTTGGTAAGGATGCATAAGACTGATGAGTGATAATAATTCCTTCTACTCTGACGTTAGCTTGATTTTGGAAGTTTCACGCTGTAATTCTACTCGAGAAGCAAAAGTAACCACAGAATTTTAACCTGCGAAGGCATCGAATCCTACTCTACGTGATCAAAAATTGGTTCGAACCACGAGAAACGTGATCAAGATGCGTTTGGTTGTTCGGGTTTTGTCTGAAAAAATAAATTCTTGGCCTATAATTCAAAAATATTTAATGTGATAAATAACGGATTAATAAAACCGCAAGTTCTCCCTAATCAGGATGAAACGAAGCTTTTATCTAAAAAGGTTCAGAGGGTTCAGCAGTAGTACGGGAAATTAATTTAAACTGCAGAAAAAATGTTCTTGAATTGCTACGCCTGCTTAAAATACAAAATTGATACGTACTCGAGGAATTCGTGACCAAAATCAAGAGCAAAACGAAACACTGCCGATTAACTCGAAAAAATACTTTTCACTGAACCCAACGAAGAGCGGGGCAATGAAACCTCGAGACCAACATTCCGAAGGCAAATATTTGCACTTCATCCGAGCGGCAGGTTTGCAAACTTCCAGTTCAATATCTCACCGCATTCCCACTGACCCCACGAGTTCCGTAAAGAAAAAGAAAAAAAAACAAGAACCTCTCTTCGTCATTTAAACGACTTATTCGCAGAATTTCGAAACGGAAAGAAGAAGGCAATGTTATGAAATTCGCGGTCCTACCAAAAATCCATTTGTTACCTCCGCCCAGAACAAATGATTCCGATGGGGGAGAATCGGAAAACAAAATACGACGCGTTAAAAAAAAGAGAGAGATTCCGTAAACCGTTGGACAATGGTAATGATGTTGACTCACGCTCGGAATGTTGTCGTTTGTGCAAATTCCATCGGACAGCAACCGGTCGCGAATTTCCCAGGCGAAAATCGAAGGACATTCTCGTTTGTACTCGGCAATGCGACCGACGACTCCGCTTGTCGCTACTCTCGGTTTCGACCCTCCGATCGCCCTCGGTTTTATTGACCCAGTTTCATAATACCTGCGGACATCCAGAAAATTGTGTCAGTACACAAATACAGAATGAGAATTTCTCTTGGAGCTTTGAAATCAAAGAGAAACACTTCAGAAAACCCACTTCTCACTCATCAAACGCCAATACACGCTGATTTCACGAAAATAACTCTCGAATTAAAGTTTTTTTTCCGCGTCGAGTACAGAATTTTTCCAGGACACTGTAGGGGCATGTACAGTATTTTAAAATATTTATTTAAAGCATCACTTGAAGCAGATGAATAATTTTTGTTCATGTTTTACATTAAAGAAACATGTCGCAAATATTGTGCTGAAATAATGAAAAAAACAGGCCAACAACTCTTGCACACATTTCCTTTTTTATTCTGTCGCATTCCGGACTTTCGAAGAGATAACTTTTTGCTGATTCTAAAAGTTAAGGAGCGTTAAAAGATTGCGGAATATTCTGCAGTGCTGCTCAAAATTCGAAGAAAAAAAATGTCAGAAAGAATTGATCCCAGCAACAGTTACTGGACAGATCACTCGAAACTATAATTTTTCCGTTCTTCTCGCGCAAACCAGACCCCTATAAAATTTGAGCAAGTCGTGTTTGATTAGTAAAACAACTTCAAGATTGACTTTCTTTCTCAAAATGTGTACACGCTTCGTGCTATAATATGAAAGTACTGTAGTTCAAGTTCGTGTGACTCAATTTCAAAGCACGTTTCAAGAAATAAATTACATCAACCGCTTTTCACGCTGAGGGTGATTGGTCGAACTCTCGGCAACGTGACGAGCAGCTCATTCGATTTCTACTTCGAAACGTGTTGCTCAATACCAGAATAAAAAAAAGAAGATAATAATATAAAAATATTTCACCTCGCAAGAATCTTGGACACGCATCCGTTGGAAACCTGGAGGATTCTGGAGATGTCGCAAGGTCTTGCCCCGGAATGAGCAAGTTCGACGATTTTCTGCCGGGTCGAATCGGGTAGCGGACGACCGTTGACGTACACACCTCCTAGCTGATTAATCCCGCTATGCCCTGCAGACACAAAACAACCTGGAAACGTAAATCCAACCACTGTCGAAAATCACATACGAAAAACTGGTTTGAAAAATAAATAAATAAATTGAAGACCCCGGAAGAAATTTGCCCGAATCACCAGATTAAACAATATCACAGGCAGAGTCGTACAAAATATGCAGAAATACAATCCAAGAATTTCTCACCTTCCTACCGAAAAAAGCAATCTTTTCTGAAAATTTTACAGGGTTAACAAAAACCAACAAATTTCGTGATGTCTTTTCAGCATTCTTTGAATAACACATTGAATCACCTTATAGTCTTGATGATTTACAAAATTGCTGAATCGCAATTTTCCCGGTATAAGTTAACCATGAATTAATCGAAATGAGTCGGAATTTCGAATTGATCAGATGTAACAAAGCGGCTTAAAAAAATTCAGTTGTATTCCATCTGGGACTAATTGCAAAAGTTGATATCAACAAGGTAAACAAGACAATTACAGTTAATATTAATAATGAAAAATATTTAATTTCACGATGAAAAAAAAAAGCGAAGAGATGTTCAGAAGGGACTCTTTAGTCGAACATTTAATATTGCAAAAATGAAATGCGGTTCCTCTCCGATATTCCTGCTTTTGATTATATAATATATATTCGGGTACAGCAGTAATTGCTCAATAAAAGTTTTCATTGTAGTTGTTCTTTTTCTCCTCAAGATATTTGATCATCGAGGAGACGGCGAACCATACTCGATCATTAGTCCGATCATATTCGAGGTTTTATTGCAGCTTTACTTTTACTCAAACCTATAAAAAAAAGTGTTCACGGAGGATATTTTTTTTCTACGTGGGCTCCGCTTTTCGGAAGAAAAATTAACAATTGCACGCAGTCACTATCAATTTCTATAGCTCGATATACGTGGAAGTTTTTCTATGTTTTCTTTCCATCGAGAAAAAAATAGTGGGGCTCTTTTTTTTTTCCTAAGCGGTGTAGTGTGGGTGATCAAACGAGCGTAGTAGCGTTGTTTGTTCCACCGCTGTATGTGTGTATACGTATATCCCCGGCACTCATTTTCTCGTTCGTCTTTCGACCCCTGCTCATTCACCTCATCATATTTTGTGTCTGTCGAGCCTTCTGGGAACCACGCTGCTGACGGGGATCGACGGAATCCTCCCGGGGGTGGAAGAACGACGAGAGGAGACACACTTTTGTGCGGAATCTCGTCTCATTCTCCCGACATCCCCAGAGAGTTTTTTTTTTTCATGTGCGTAGGCCAGGGGGTAGCATTAAAGTTGGGTCGTTCTCTTGCACAATGTCAAGAAGGAAACGCAAAAAAATAGTCTCTTGCAGAAGTAAATAGTCCACTGCAGTACATTTCGAGTACCTTCGGTTCACTCTGCAAAAAATTCCTCCGGATCGACTTGAATTTCATCTTTGAATGCACGCAAAATTAATATCAACAAGATGAATGCACAAAAAAATCATTAAAATCCTCGTGACGTCACCATGGAACTTTTAAAATGTTTTCAAGGGGTATCGCTGACGCATTGGGGTTTTTGGAATACTGTATATGCACATGAAAATTATTTTCGAAAACTTAATCAAATATGTGCGGCATGAAGTCATCTATGAATTCTTGGTGATTGTCTGATGAAAATGCTTATCCAAATTTATTCTGAAATTGCAAAGAAAATAACAAGGCTTAAGTTAGAACCCTTGGATATATTTCCTCCAGGGAGGTCGTGTTGTGTCGACACAATGTTTCCTGAGCCAAAACATTGCCATTAATAATTCCTTGAAGCGAACCTTGATCAGTTCACAGTTTCCGGATAATTTGTTGGCCAATGCTTGAGTCTAAAATGCTGACCAAAATATCCTCACCGATGCAGCAGTCATAATTTCAAGGGTCACAATCCAACTTTTAACTGAAAAAAATGAAACTTTGCGAAGGTTAAGCTTAACCCGGGGTCACGATAATTGACGAACACCGATACTGGAAGAAAGTTGTACAAAAAGAACCCAATGTTCCTTCTGGTTCCTCGGTCATTTTCGGCGGGACATATATACACCATTGCCAGAAGAGAGCGTGTATGTGTGTGTGTGTGTGTGTGTATACACAGCAGGGAGGGGTTATTTGCGGTATGGCATGGGATCGTCGTCAGCCGGGCGAGTGAGCTGAGGACATCATACGCCATGTTGGACGATCAATGGACTGTGAGGAAGGAGCTCCTCGGTCTGCTGCCTCCGCTGCGCGACCTTCGCCGGATTCTTTGCCTTTTTCAGATGATTGGCAAGACGTTTTTGCTGCGGCGAGGCGAACACCCGTGAACTTATTTCGGTGTCTCGAAACGTTTTCTCAGCAGTACAGGTGGCACCTCCCGCAATTTGAACGTCCCACAATTTGAAATTAGGTCGAACGCAGGGAAAACTTGTAAATTTATGTTGAATCAACGATGAACACGTCAATAAAGATTCCAGGGATTCTGATGTTCAAGTACTATAAGATACTTTCAGATTCGTATATTTGTCTGTCACTGCTGACGTAAAAAAAAAGCCTGGTGTTCAAAGTATTTTCAATTAACCATTTTAATGTCGGATATTTCAGCTAAACACCAAAACCCGCTTTGTCAGTTCTGGTCATCTATTGTCAAAGATTCACGGTCAATGAAAGCTAGTTTTCAGACTTTCGCTGATCCAGGTTGTTGATTTGATTTTCAAGGCCCGAAAAATCAAAAATCTCGGATTTCCAACGCGATGAAACTCAGAAACGGTGAGGAAAATCAATTGAAAGCAGAACGCACTGCAATCGTCCCCATTGTTTCTGGAGAAAATTCTGACTGTCATCACTCACGATTCTCGCAGTGGGTTATTTGACAGTTCAAAAATCATCTCAGAAGATATTTCATTGTCATTGGAAGATCGATGCAGTTGGAGGGTATTATTTGAAATACAGTAGTAAGAAAGCATTTGAAGATTAGTGCAAGGTTGAAATCGAAAACACACTGACCGTTCATGTAGCTTTTCCTCATGCTTTCCGCGAAGTCGAAAGGGGGTTCGTTGTCTATAATAAAAAGAAACGAAAGAAACATAAAATCAGCGATTGTCTCGTATAAAAGAAACGAGAAAACATGATAACTTCGGTTTCCTTCTTCCCACAAAGCGATGGAACTTCATCGTGAAGCTTTCAGAAATCCTCGAAAGTCTGGAATGACTTTCATTCATATATATTCATTCATATATGACTTTCACAATCATAGTGAAAATTCCTTTGTAAATTGAAAGTACTTTATAAGGAGTAACTCCTATTTTAACTTTCGTGTCATTAGAATAACGCACTGCGCCGTGGTAGATAAGAGTGTTGAAAAAAGTAACTTATTTTATAAATGTTGAATACTTAGTATTATTTTATTTAAGATGAATGCCCGATTCATCAATGTGCGAAATATTTAAAAACGGTCGCATAGGAATTTAGCATTTGTGCTTCCGAAAATGCGACCGCTTTCGAAACATACGTCATGGAACGTACTGAAAGTCTATGTCATAGTGCTCCACAAAAAATGAAAATAATTTAAACCAGAGGTTTACAAGAACTCTAAAATGTTTTCTAATAATTTAGCTACGCATTAGAATACAATCACTGGGCGGAGGCATTTCAGAATCCTCGTCACTGTTCTTCAAAGTCAAATATAAGCTCGTGAGGAATTTACTTAAGATTTTCAAAAGTACTCTACACTAGAAAGCTTTTAAAATTACTGTACTTATCTCGAAAGAAAGCCCAGTTCAGTTCTTGTGTAGCAGCTGGAAATTCACGAGTTCGCGTTTATATAGGCGTTGGTACTCCTGTTTTACAGCAGTGCATGGAATAGACCTGGCATGAATCGTACACATAATTCACCTTGGATTAAAATTACGTGTTTATTCAAAGAATTGTGGTTTACGTGAGCTAGAATAGCCAATTTTTGTATGTTATCGTCAAGAAATCCCGTTCTAGGAAAGTTTCAGGAAGATGGAACTTACTTGCATATAAATCTTACATTTTAGGTGATAAACGCTTTTCTTTACTTTCCAACTAGATGCTTCCACTCGATGAATGAAATAGTGGAGATCCAAAATCGGTGGTGCTAATTTTCACCAAATTGATGATTTCTGTGCGATAATTAATACAGTACTGTAATCCCATTGGAATATGCATGGAATGGTTTCACCTACCATGCACACCAAGACTTTCGAACTGTAAATCTGTTCAATTTAAAGGTTTGCAAAGTATTCATAAAATACTCGCCTCAAATACCTCAGATTTGTTCAAAATTAACCTGAGCAAATTGTGTACTCAGTCAAATAGTTAGTACTGAACATGATTCTTTACACATGATCAAGAATAAAAATTACGATATCAATAGCTAATCTTGGCTTGATATAAGGTATTTTTTGTCTTGAAAGATGAAACCATGATGATTTAGATGAAAATGCAGATGGAATTTTCCTTGCTTTCCGCGATACGCAAGGGATCGAAAATAAATAATCATCGATCTAAATATACTTTTTAGAAGAGCTGCTCAGGGATTAAATACAACATCATCACTAAACTGATACAGTATTCATAAATTTATAGCAATAAAAAATATTGGAAATACTTTTCAGCACTCTCGTCGCTCCTACTCGAATGTCTGGAATTCCCTCGTTTGAATTCCATCTTGGGCATCTAGTGTCAACAACTTTTTCATGGTCACACATGGCGGCACTGAATCGAGGGTCAAAATCAGGAGGAGGGAAAAAAATGTCTCACCTTTGTGCGGCATGCTGGAGAGGAAGTCGAAGGCCGTGGCGGCTCTCACCGCCCCGGCCGCGCTTGCCGTCGTGGCAATTGTGTTGGTCGCCGACGCCGAGCCCGACGCCGACACCTCGGTGAACGCCGAGCTACCCGTCGTCGCCGCGACCGCCCCGGGGTAGCGGGACAGCGCGAGAGCCCCGAACGACGCCGACGACGGCAAGAACCCCGCCAGCGGCGACGAGTCCGCCGCCACCGCGCCCGCGAGACCCGTGGGTTGCACCGTACTTGATTTTAGGGTTTCACGCAGCGGCACTCGTCGCTTTTGTTCGTCGCCCGACTGCTTGAACCACTATGAAGGAGAATCTTCTTTTTTCTTTCTCCTTCTGCGTCTCTTATTTCTTCTCCTTCTCCACCTCCTCCTTCTTCTCCTTACACTACTTTCTTCGAATTATGCTTCTCTTTGTCAGAGAATTCCTCAGCAGTGAGTTCCTTATTTCCGTCTCTCGCTTTCGGCTTTTCTCCTGTTCTTGATGCTCCTTTCACAGTTGGCAACGCTGCTGAGAAATATTTTACTCGTTCGTCGTCACTGAATCACAAACAACTGGCATTTGAATCAGTCGAAACGGACTCGAAATGCACTCGCGATCGCTTTTCCTGAAATAAAGATGAATCTTTTTGTTATTTTCTTTTATTCAAAGCAAAAACATACTGTACTGAGCATTCGGGATATCAATGAAACTTGAAAACGTGTTTAGATATACCGGAAAATGTCGAGCGAATAACACAAAGTCCGGCTTTCCTGGATATTTTCCAAGTTTTTGGGGTTCTCATTCGATTTCGAGAATGGATTTCAAAGTGAAAGTTTCTGGTTTTCTTCGGTATCAAACTGGTTTTGCATTTCAACGATCTTGAAGGTACAAATGTGCCCGATTACGTAGCAAATATTAAAATCTTGCGTGCATTTGTTCTTTTTTACATCGAATCCGATGAGCATTTTCATCTTCCTCCTCGATCAGAGTGGAAAGTTCTCCAACTTTACTTGTTTATATGGAATAAATCTAAAATAAACTGAATGATCCATCACCCTTTGTCAATTGTGACGAGTAATCGCACCTCTCTTAAAAAATGCAGCAAAAAGCTGTTCTCTGCGCCTTTCTTGCAAACCGACAACATCTAAAAAATAATGACATGAATGGTTTAAAAAATTTCTAGGGTAATTTGATTTCGCAGCTATTAAATTGAATAGCGTTGAGATGTTACCAAAACGTTCGCCAAAATATCGAGAGTGAAAAGATTGCCCGAAAAGTTTTTCAGAACAGCAATCTCAAATCTCAGAGACCATCACAGTCGTGAGTGTGAAGTCGTTGAGCTTCAAACGGAAGCCTTCATATTGAGACGCAGAAACATTTAACTTTCATGAAATATTCCTCATTGAGGATAAAATTGAAAGCACAGTAATCTTATTGCGTGACGCGGCACCATCTATTCTCACAACTTTTTTCATTGAATAAAATATTTACAACTTATTCTTAGTATTATTTTATTTAAGATGAATGCCCGATTCATCAATGTGCGAAATATTTAAAAACGGTCGCATAGGAATTTAGCAATTATGCTTCCGAAAATGCGACCGCTTTCGAAACATACACCATGGAATGTACTGTAAATCTATGTCATAGTGCTCCACAAAAAAATGAAAATAATTTAAACCAGAGATTTACAAGAACTCTAAATGTTTTCTAATAATTTAGCTACGTATTAGAATACAATCACTGGGCAGAGGCATTTCAGAATCCTCGTCACTGTTCTTCAAAGTCAAATATAAGCTCGTGAGGAATTTACTTAAGATTTTCAAAAGTACTCTACACTAGAAAGCTTTTAAAATTACTGTACTGTACTTATCTCGAAAGAAAGCCCAGTTCAGTACTTGTGTAGCAGCTGGAAATTCACGAGTTCGCGTTTATATGGGTTTTGGTACTCCTGTTTTACAGCAGCGCATGGAATAGACCTGGCATGAATCTTACACATAATTCACCTTGGATTAAAATTACGTGTTCATTGAATTGTGAATTGTGTTTTACGTGAGCTATAACAGCCCATTTTCGGATTTCGTAAAGAAATCTCATTCTAGGAAACTTTTAGGTAGATGGAACTTGCATGTACTGTACATCTTACGTTTTAGGTCAAACCCTTTTCTTTACTTTCCAACTAGATGCTTCAACTCGATGAATGAAATTGTGGAAATCCAAAATCTGCGGTGCTAATTTTCACCGAATTGGCGGTTTCTGCGGGATAATTAATGCAGTGATATAACCCCATTGGAATATGTATGGAATGGTTTGACATACCATGCGACCCAAGACTTTCGAGCTGTAAATCTTTTCAATTTAAAGATTTGCGAAGTATTCATAAAATACTCACCTCAAATACTGTACTGTACCTCGAATTTGTTCAAAATTAAGCTGAGCAAATTGTGTACTGAATCAAATAGTTGTACTGTACATGATTCCTCACACATGATCAAGAATAAAAATTACGATATCAATAGCTAATCTTGGCTTGATATGAGGTATTTTTTGTCTTGAAAGATGAAACCATGATGATTTAGATACAAATGCAGATGGACTTTTCCTTGCTTTCCGCGATACTCAAGGGATCGATAATAAATAATCATCGATCTAAATATGCTTTTTAGAAGAGCTGGTCAGGGATTATATACAACATAACTAAACTTATATTCGTAAATTTATAGCAATAAACAATATTGGATATAATTTTTCAGCACTCTCGTCGCTCATACTCGAATGTCTGGAATTCCCTCGTTTGAATTCCATCCTGGGCATCTAGTGTCAACAACTTTTTCATGGTCACACATGGCGGCACTGAATCGAGGGTCAAAATCAGGAGGAGGGAAAAAAATGTCTCACCTTTGTGCGGCATGCTGGAGAGGAAGTCGAAGGCCGTGGCGGCTCTCACCGCCCCGGCCGCGCTTGCCGTCGTGGCAATTGTGTTGGTCGCCGACGCCGAGCCCGACGCCGACACCTCGGTGAACGCCGAGCTACCCGTCGTCGCCGCGACCGCCCCGGGGTAGCGGGACAGCGCGAGAGCCCCGAACGACGCCGACGACGGCAAGAACCCCGCCAGCGGCGACGAGTCCGCCGCCACCGCGCCCGCGAGACCCGTGGGTTGCACCGTACTTGATTTTAGGGTTTCACGCAGCGGCACTCGTCGCTTTTGTTCGTCGCCCGACTGCTTGAACCACTATGAAGGAGAATCTTCTTTTTTCTTTCTCCTTCTGCGTCTCTTATTTCTTCTCCTTCTCCTCCTCCTTCTTCTTCTCCTTACACTACTTTCTTCGAATTATGCTTCTCTTTGTCAGAGAATTCCTCAGCAGTGAGTTCCTTATTTCCGTCTCTCGCTTTCGGCTTTTCTCCTGTTCTTGATGCTCCTTTCACAGTTGGCAACGCTGCTGAGAAATATTTTACTCGTTCGTCGTCACTGAATCACAAACAACTGGCATTTGAATCAGTCGAAACGGACTCGAAATGCACTCGCGATCGCTTTTCCTGAAATAAAGATGAATATTTTTGTTATTTTCTTTTATTCAAAACAAAAACATTCTGTACTGAGCATTCGGGATATCAATGAAACTTGAAAACGTGTTTAGATATACCGGAAAATGTCGAGCGAATAACACAAATTCCGGCTTTCCTGGATATTTTCCAAGTTTTTCGGGTTCTCATTTGATTTCGAGAATGGATTTCGAAGTGAAAGTTTCTGGTTTTCTTCGGTATCAAACTGGTTTTACATTTCAACGATCTTGAAGGTACAAATGTGCCCGATTACGTAGCAAATATTAAAATCTTGCGTGCATTTGTTCTTATTTACATCGAATCCGATTAGCATTTTCATCTTCTTCCTCGATCAGAGTGGAAAGTTCTCCAACTTTACTTGTTTTATGGAATAAATCTAAAATAAAATGAATGATCCATCACCATTTGTCAATTGTGACGAGTAATCGCACCTCTCTTAAAAAATGCAGCAAAAAGCTGTTCTCTGCGCCTTTCTTGCAAACCGACAACATTTAAAAAATAATGACATGAATGCTTTAAAAAATTTATAGGGTAATTTGATTTCGCAGCTATTAAATTGAATAGCGTTGAGATGTAACCAAAACGTTCGTCAAAATATCGAGAGTGAAAAGATTGCCCGAAAAGTTTTTCAGAACAGCAATCTCAAATCTCAGAGACCATCACAGTCGTGAGTGTGAAGTCGTTGAGCTTCAAACGGAAGCCTTCATATTGAGACGCATCAAAATGTCTGGGCACTTTTCGCCGAATAAGATCAAGATTCAGGAATACCTTTCGTGTGATTCACTCAGCGATACGAGAGGAACTCACGAAGAAGATTATTCGCCACTTTTTTTGTCGTCGTCTATCGCTTTCTTTCCTTTCGTCAGGTCAATAGGACGAAAGCCGAAAGCACCCTCTTGTCTACGATACAGTGATGAGTATCGCAGGTATTTTCTCAAGTGATTTCTGCTAATGAGTCAGCGCACACGCGCCCTTGTCTAGTCATGATCGGGAATCTTTCGACACGCGAAAAAAAAAAAAAACAAAGGTGCCACTTTGATTCGAAGACTTCTGCGCGAACGAACTGTTTCAGTACGCGACCGACTGCTTATTAACGGCAGAACAGTTATATACGAAAGCATTCAAAGAATCCAAAGGCCGTGAGAGTATTTAGAACTTTTTATGAATCTTTTTTACAAGCTAGGCAAAGCAGACTTTGAAACATCTGGCGCGTGAAATTGCTTGCCTTTTATAACTGCGGGCATACAAAATGCACGCCCATATAGAATAAAAGAAAATAATTTACTTATTTTTCCGGAAGAGACTATCTAAAATTTAGCCATAATTCAATGACAATAGACATCAAAAATTCGAAAAGTGAGGTTTGACCCTAATTTTTTTTTCGAGGAAGAAATATTTAAATTGCACTGCATTTATAGTAATTGGTCAAGAGTCAATTGGAAATTCTAATTTGCGAAGTTTTCAACTTGAGGAAAGTTTGTCTTGGAGAGTTTCAACTGTAATTGTTCATTTACAATCGCCGAGCTTCCAGTATGAAACTCTAACATACCGTATATAAAAAAAATCTTGAACATTTTGCAAGAAAAAGTGACTGCCCACAGTTGCAACTCACATTATATACGAGGCGTATGAAGACTTTTGAATTCCTTATTTTTTTTCTTTGCAAAAGTCAGCATGCGTGTCCAGTTTAGGGCAGCATCGTGGAAAAGTTAATCACCGTATTAACCAGCGTTGATAATTTGTCGGTCACATAGAGTATACTGCATCATGTTTTTTTTTGCACATCATAGGCTCACCGTTGCGGTCATCCACGTATGAGATTGGCACCAAGAAAGGAGGGAATAAGCGAGAAAAAAAAGAATAAGAAATGCTGGAGGTTACTAACGACTCATACGCGGCTCAACCGCACTTCTCTGCCATCTCTCCATCGCCAAAGCCCCCCGAGTGTGTAACGATGAGCCGATTGCTATTCTCTTTTTTTTCCTCCATATGGTTTTCTGCAATCTCAAACCGCGCGCGGGTTTTGTTGTTACTTTGATTCCAGCGAATAATATGCCGGTAGTGGCAAAGACTAAGCGGGGGAAAACAAAAAAAAAATAAAAATAAAATAAAAGACAGAAGAATGATGAAACTGATGCCTCTCAATCCCTTCCCGTCATCGTCGTTCGCCCTTCGGCACGTTTTTGCAGGCAAAGAGGTGTTCGCGAGGAAATCGGCGCCGAGGAAATCCCTCCGGCTCCATTCGGGCGCCCTTCCGTATCATCTTCCTTCTGTCGGTTCATCGCCTTTTTTTCACCTTTTTATCTTTCTTTTTTTTCGTCTTTGCGGTCGCTTACCAACTACTGAAGACAATATGTGTTTTTGGCGACGAAAACAACCGAGGAGAAGGGGGGGGGGGGGGGAATCCTCTGAAATGTACACCGTTGCTTCGAATGAAGAACACAAAAGTTTGCTGTTGAGCCCCGCTTAGTTTTTTGCCGTTCTCACGTCGGCGCTTCTGCATCTTCGAGCTCTCTTTCCAAATTTTGTGAAATATTGTACACTGTTGACTACAGATTTCTTTGATTGCGTTTCTTCACCCCCATTACATACTGCGACACGAAATTTCATTGGTTTCTGACTCCTGCGCTTTTTGAGTGGATGTCACTTGGCATCAATTCTCCAATTACAGTATCAAAAGGTCAGCTTTAAACCTCGAAAATCGTCATCGGAAGCAGCTTTTTCCTCCGTGGAAAAAGTGTGCGACATGTATAAAAGAATTTCCAAAAAGATCCGCTTCATACAAAAATCCGTTTACTAATTCTATGTTTATCGATGGTAACAATCAGACTTTGTGTCTCACTGGAGGATTAGCCGTAATATTTGCGCTAACCCGGAAAATCGAAAGGCATTTAATTGGATGTGCTCTTTTAACAAAAAGCGACTTGAATTGAAGTAGTAAATCACTTTGATGAACGGAAAAAGTATTCACTTTGTTCAAAATTCAAGAGTTTTCTTGAACATAATCGCTGTAACGTTTTGGCGACAAGGCTTTTTTTTTATGATCATCACTCTGCCCATTTAACGCCATACTCATTTGTTGAAGGAAGCTCAGGTTTCCGTGCAGAACAGGAAAAAGTACATTCATGAAGGTCTGTTCTAACATTATCAAGGCAGGGAATCCAGGAGACATTTTCGCTTCGTGTCCTAGCAGGGGTTTTTACACCCACCGACAACCAACGACACTGTCGACGACCGGAAAGCTCGACATCCGTTGTTAACGAGGTGTTCTTTTCCATTCGGCGTGGGAGTGGTTTATCATAAGCAGGCTTTCAAAATTGACCAAACAATTAAAGCCTTGAAAGCGTGATGCCCCCGAAGGAACAGTCGTGAGTCGTGACACAAAGGATAGGCCGACACTCGAAGCCGACACCTCGTCTCAGAATAAAGGTCCGCCTCCGAACCAAGCAAAAAAAAATATGAAGCACCAACAAAAAAAGTGCTGTCGTTATCCCGGCTCATTCAATTAGCCGCTAAGGCGAGAAAATCGGCCTAACGAGCAATTAACATGCTCGGGAACTCGTGTCGGAGACGCGTCGCGATTTCTTCCTCCATAATATACTAGAATATTTCCCGGGAAGCTATTTTCTGCCTAGTACTCGTGCGAAGTCGGGGAAATTAAATCTCCGCGACTTCCGGTGAATTTTATGTTTAATTTCCGTTTCCTCTGTTTCTTTTTTTTCTTTATTCAACGTATATCTTTTTTCTTTTTCTGCTTTTCTTGATATCACGGATATGCCTTTGGTTCCACCATCGCCGTGAGCTGCGGACCAGAAAACGGGCACTGTGCCGTGACGGGAAGTTGGATCGATTTCGCCGACCCCCACTTGGCCACGATAACGAGGAGGTGGAACCGCCGGAAAAATCATGGACCAGTGTATAAGACCCGAATCTCTCTTTCTTTTCTGAGCGACGAATAAAGGCGAAGACGAGGATTTGTTTGCGTTTCCAAAGAAAGATTCCTTTTTTCGTTTCAGCCCGTATGGCTAAAATTTAAAAATACTGCAGTCGCTGATCGAGAATTTGACGAAAAATTTACCACTTCTCGTCTCGGGTTGGATTTCAAATGACTCTCATTTATCGGGCCACTTTCGTTCTACATACGTTTCGATTTTGCGTGAATTTTTTTGGATTGCTGGAGCTCAAGAAAGTAATAAGTACAGTATCTTCCTTTCCTTGAGTACAATATTTTGTGCCACGGGAAGGTAAGAAGCCCATTTTTTACGGAGTCCGCATCCCACAACGTACGCACGCGAGAATGTTTTACCGTAAACTTAACTTGACTACGGTGACTCAAAACTCAAAAGTTTTCCTCGAAAAATACTGAACACACGAACAAATGCGCATCATAACTGTATGAGGAATGGCTCATAATTGAATCGGTACTAGGGAATGAAGTTTTTTGAGTGCTCCTATTTCTGAGTAAAGCCCCTTTTAACCGCTATTCGTTTCATGCAATCCCAATTAAAAATAGGAAAAAAGTACCTTGGTGCTTTTCGAGAATACTCTTCAATCGCGGCTCACACTCGGGAAACTTCTTTTTTGGTGAAGGGACATTTGAAACCTTTATTTTCAGCATTGCTAGCAGAAAGATGAGCGACTTTTGGAACACGATTATAAGATTTTCTTTTTTAATCCTCTGAATAATTCGGCAATGCTCAAACTGCTAATATTTGAGGCATGTACAAGGCATGCATTTGTAATGGACTCATATGCTATTACTCTCTATAATTATCAAAAATGTGAATTCCAACAAATTGGATGAGCACAAATTGCGGGGAAAATGACTACCCACAGTACAGTATACATACTCTGCAAAGATTACGCGCATCATCATTTTTCAAATGAGACTGCCCCAAGGGAAAACTTTTTAATTGAACACATTTTCAAGAAAATTCTTTATAACTATGTTACTTTTTGGAAAATCGAAACCGCAAAATTAAATTAGCTGATGCAGTTGGGAAAATTATACACCATGTGGACAGCTGATACAATTGTGGAACCGATTCGTTTTTCTGATTGATATCCCCAACTCATAAGATATGAGTGCGGAACAAAAAAGTGCTTGCCACGAACGCAAAGTTTTGGTCACATTCGGTTCATGGCTATTATAACTGGACATTCACAACATTACCGGGATTATGAAAATTGAAATAAAAAACCCCGTAATAATGATTTAATGATCCAGCTTACATGTTTTGATCTCGCTTCGAATTTAAAAACAAAGAAAATTTGGATGCTTCGTTGAATCCTTGCTGATCTGGGCAGTTGTGGAAAATGGATAAGAAGGCAGCAAGCGGAACAGAAGCGGCATGAAAGAGGAAGCTATTGCTAATTTCGAACCCCCCATTTTTTTTTCCTCCCTTCAACACGGCATGAAAAAAGCCAGCATTTTTAATAACGCCGCTGCCATCTTGTTTCGGGTCAGCCTGGATTAAGATCTCCAAGCAGATTGTCCGTGTCATACCTCGTGCTAAACTACCCACAGTACAGTATACATACTCTGCAAAGATTACGCGCATCATCATTTTTCAAATGAGACTGCCCCAAGGGAAAACTTTTTAATTGAACACATTTTCAAGAAAATTCTTTATAACTATGTTATTTTTTGGAAAATCGAAACCGCAAAATTAAATTAGCTGATGCAGTTGGGAAAATTATGCACCATGTGGGACAGCTGATACAATTGTGGAACCGATTCGTTTTTCTGATTGATATCCCCAACTCATAAGATATGAGTGCGGAACAAAAAAGTGCTTGCCACGAACGAAAAGTTTTGGTCACATTCGGTTCATGGCTATTATAACTGGACATTCACAACATTACCGGGATTATGAAAATTGAAATAAAAAACTCCGGAATAATGATTTAATGATCCAGCTTACATGTTTTGATCTTGCTTCGAATTTAAAAACAAAGAAAATTTGGATGCTTCGTTGAATCCTTGCTGATCTGGGCAGTTGGGGAAAATGGATAAGAAGGCAGCAAGCGGAACAGAAGCGGCATGAAAGAGGAAGCGGTTGCTAATTTCGAACCCCCCATTTTTTTTTTCCTCCCTTCAACACGGCATGAAAAAAGCCAGCATTTTTAATAACGCCGCTGCCATCTTGTTTCGGGTCAGCCTGGATTAAGATCTCCAAGCAGATTGTCCGTGTCATACCTCGTGCTACGTTTGGGGAGAATCTGATATTTTCCCCGGGGGGGATGATGACTGCGATCGCGACCTTATTATTTTCAGCCGGGGGTTGTTATTTCCGGGAGACGTAAAAAAAAATTGATCATAGTAAAAAATGATAATGCTGAGAATGAAATTCGATAACCAACCACCACTGAATGAATTTCACTCCTTACTTTCCATGCCTCTCTCTCATCTCTCCCTCTCTGCCTCTTTTAGCTACTGCAGCTGATCTTCGCATCGAAAGCATGTGCGTCTTGACAAAATTCATGGGTTTTGAAGTTTTTTCGAATCCTTGAGTGTCTTTCTATCCGGAAAATAAACGGGAGTACAGTACAGTACTGTACTTTCAGATTATGCTGCTTTTTAAAATTTGATTTGGACTTTGTTTCGTCATTCCTTGAATTCAGCTCTGCGTGCATCTAATTTTGACTTCTTCTGTAATAGTTTTTTTACTTTAAAAATGGTACGCATTTTTTTTCTAGCAATCTAAAACTGCGATCTTTAATCCTGCATTAAATTCAGGAGGTTGAATTTGTTCTCACGCGGAATAATTATGAAAAAAAATTTGAGTTTATGAACCATACACAAAAATTCAACCAAGCAGTGTCAAAGTACAAAATGGGATTCAAGATTTCAGAGAGAAAAAAAATAATGAAGACGGGATTGCGTGATATAGAGTAGGAAGAAAAAGCATTATAGGCGCTACGGAATGGTGAGGTTCATTCATTAGCAATTTGCTAATGACCAGGTGGAGAAGTGGTCACCCAAGGAACCAGCTATAAAAGAGAATTAAAGACGCTTGGGCCCACCACCAAGCGTCTGTCGCTCAGCAGCAAGGGAATCGTGACTTCCAAAAATTGGTCATTTGTTCCTCATCCATCCCCTCATCTTCATTATTTGGGCAATATATGGCAAAGTCGTCATCTCCTTCAGCACAAAAACAAAACATGAAAAAAAGGAATAAGAAACTCAAATGAAGATAGACATAAAAGAGAAGTGGAATATTCGGGAGATAAAAGCCTCATGAGGGGATAAACAGGCGCATATAACACGGGGCACTGTAAAAAGCGGGCAGCACTGAGTTCGGATCAGGATTCAGTTCCTCCCCCTGTGGCTCATTAAGTTCCAGAATTGATATAATTGAGAGCTCACCACTGTGTGTGTCATCCGAACGACATCGTTATCACCAGCCAGAATCTCCTGCGAGAAACCAACGCTTATTTTTTATTTTATTTTTTATATTTTGCTGCCACCCAACCCGCGCAGCTATGGGGCACACTGCCGGGATGGGATGGGATGCTTGGGCCACATGAGGAATTAAGGAAGTTTAACCGGTTGTGCTGCACGGCTTGCGGAACCAAATCTCCCATTGTATTCTACTTTATTTCGAAACTTTCACTAGTAACTTTTTTTCAGTGAATTTACGGCAAAGGTCATTTTGCAGTGCAATTATTGGGAATATTGTTATTGTTGTTGCCAGATAAGTTTCAAGAGATATTAACTCACTGTCCGAACCTCAAGCCAGATGATTCCTGCTATGCAATCAGCTGACTACAGCTTTTTATTTTTGTAATACTGCACTGATCTGCTCTGCAAAATGGGTACAGTATTCGAATGCAGACCTGCAGAAATTTATTTTATCTCTAAAATGGAGTTCTGTTAGAACCTTTGAACTTTTCAGGGCTCACAAAATTATGGAGGGTCGTATAGTTTATCACAGCACTTGTTGTTATTGACAAAAACTTATTTTATTGACTCACAACAAATAAACAAGCAATTGAATTAATTTAAAGCTGTATGTAACTATACAATGTTCCCATCCCCAAAATATATAAGTCGCAAAATATCTCGAGAGTAGCCTTGGTAATAATGCCATCGTTGGTAACGCAAAATCTTCTAACTTTTCGAAATGCTTGCAGCAAGAGGCAAAGAATAACGGACATTTTCCAGATCAATGAGCAGATTGCATTTATTTGTAATACCTTCGGAGGGTGAAAAAAGTCCAGTTTCATTATACAGTATTTTAACGAGTCATTTTTGCAGATGTATTGGCCACACATCTGGGACTCAGTTAGCACAGTCATCGTCTGCGCACAGAATTTTTTTTGTGCGCACTTCTTTTTGGGTTAAATACGCCTAAATTCGCAGTAATAGAATTTCAAGATTTTTGATGACAACATGGACCGTTGGAAACTGTGATTTTTCTCTTGAAACGGTTATTTATACAGTATTTATATCTCCTTGGGGGAAAAGGCGTTGGGCTGCTTCCATGATTCCCATTAGTTTTGCTTACGGCATCTGTGCCCCTGGGAGCACGTCGGTGGGCGACGGTCACCGTGGAGGACCACACAGCTCGGGCATCATCGTCAGAATAGTCGTCATCGACAAAGACGACGACGTCCTTGTCATCAAGATGAGCCCAGATAAGGATCCAACAGGCGACGGGAAATGAGGCGAGGCCCCCAAGGAATTCTTTGTTTATTTTTTTCCATTTTATTCTGTTCTTACAATGAGAGTAAGCGACTCTCACTTCAAGAAGAATTAATGATGAAAATGATAATCAGTACAAAAATAAATTGTGTGATGATCGCCGCGTGGTGATTCGGGAATTGAACGCGCAGTCATATTGCCCGCTTTTTTTTTGCCTTCTGTGTCGATGCTCGGTGAGCGTTTGTGGTGGGGAATTTAGAGACATTTTTATTTTACATTCTGGACTTGGGTTTAGTACTTCGGAATAACGACTTTGTGTCATTCGAGTCATGATGACGACATTCCCAACGGCAGTGTTCGAAGTTTCTATATATATATACAGGCGCGCCGAATTGCTCAAGGTTCAATTCTTATTTACCCCCCTTTTTTTTCGAACCCGCTGGGTAGTAAACCTATGGCAGATTAGTGGACAAGAATAATTATCGCGATTTCATGGGCAGTGACCTGGAGATTTACTAGATCTTATTATTGGTACAAGGACGAACTGGTCAAATCTTGAACGTAAATCATTGATACCAGGACGTTTAGTATCATCGGCCAGGTGGTACTCAGAAATGTAGAAACAGTAGTCCTAGTTCTTTGACGTGGACTCTCCTTTTCGAGAGAGCACCTTAAGAGGATCTGAGATAGGGTTGGGTGAAAGATTTCATCTGAAAATGAGACATTTTGTAGGTATAGATGTAAAAGGTAAAACAATGCTTTGCATTAAATCAATGATGAAAAAAAGCGAACGGAGTTAAGATAGGGTTAGAGGAAATATTTCATCTAAGAATGAGGCATTAATGTTTTAAATTAAATCAATTATTAAAAAAGTGAAAAGAGTCGGAGCCCAGGGAAAATGGGATAAATTAAGTTCGATGGGGCTGTAATACATGAACACAGACATGTCTGCATAGTTACATTGCAATCCTTGAAAAAAGGTTGAAAGGATGGGGTCATTCATTGAGTTAACTCTCATTTTCTGTTGCTGTTCGAAATATTAATTTTATCTCATTTCTGCTTCGCTGAATGCTGAAATTTCAATTTCTGCCGAGTAAGAGATTAGTTATAAGTGACTGAAGATTTTTAGATTCCATTTTCAATCTAAATATACTTCACAAAAATCCCTCAAAAACTGGCCAACACGTGAGAAATCCTTCAAATAACGTTGAACATCGTTTCCCAAAATATTTTTTCACGGTTTCCTCCGACTCCAATATTGTTTTTCTAGCTTTGGCTTATCTGTCTGACCCAATAAATTAATGCCTGAAGGCAGCAAAATTGCTGACATCCTACTGGCGATTTTGGATGTGATTTTTGTAAGCTTAATTTTTCCATCGTCCCACAAAATGTTGCATCATTGTCATTGGCTATATCAAGCTCTTTTTCTTCAAAATAGAAGACTGAAATTATCCATTACATTCCGTCGTTAGCATTGCAATAAATTTTGTAACACAGGTGTTCCTTTGGTGAGGAAATGATTTATGTGATTTTTTGTCCTCCTGGGTCTTTAAGTTCCTTTTAAAATCGATACATCGATAAATCGTGCTTATGTATCGATTTTAAAAGGAACTTTAAAAAAGGAACTTAACTTAAAAGGATTTTAAAGGAACACATTTTTATCTTCCTGTGTACCGTTATGGTGAGGGTTTTCCTGCGTTTAAATCCTACCAGAACAATTTGAAATGTGGAGGTAATAAGAGAGGCACAGTACAAACCAGCATGGTTCTGTTTGCAAGACGGAGAAAACGGGGATTTTAAAACAGAAAATTCCTGCTGTCTCTTTTAACAAACCACACTGGTGTGGCCCAGCTCAGCATGCACTGGGATCGACAAAAGGTCACCTGTCAAGCCCGGATGATCTTCCAGCGGGATGCTGACTCTATATCCCCATTCAAACTCTATATACACAGTATATTCCGAATGTTGTCGGACCCACACGACCTCCGCTAAGCTGCATAAATCGAAGCCAGTCGATGCCAGAATAAAAAATAAATAAAAAACACAAACACTTGAGGATTCTTGAAAAACAAAATGAAAGGGAAAGAATGAGGCCCAAGTAAAGGGCAAAAAGAGAGAAAGAACCACGTGTGTGTGTGTGTGTGTGTGTGTGTGAAGGCGATGAGACGCAAACGCGGTTGACGCTGAACATGCTCGCTGATTTGATCGAATCACCCACTCCATGGAGGGACCCACATACCCGACGACAACCCACAGACTGTTGGGGCATAATTCCACGAGCCTTCCACGGCAAGTTCAGGTTATTTGGTTCTCTTCCTCGTTAGATTTAAAGTATGATTCAATCCATTGACCATTGTTCCTGCTGTTAAAAAAAATAATAACTGAGGTTTAGAATGGTGGAGACCACTCAAAGAACAATCAGAAGAACCGCGCCTGAATTTGTTGGAGATTTTCGAAGGAGCAGAAGTTTAACCTTTGGCATATGACGAAACACTTGCTTGTCATCCTAATTTATCCACATTACCAGGTCCAATGAAGGAGCATGCATTTTTTTCTCTGAACAAAATATCAAAAAATATCCATCAGTTATTTGAATAGTAATTGTCAATTAAATAGTCTTTTACGAAATACAGTAGAACATCACTTATCCAGGCTCAGACTGATCTTGTTCAAAAACTCGAATCAGTGCAAGGAATCCAATGGCGTGTAAATTCCTAAAAGACACTACAATTATTTTCGGAAATTTTGGAAATGCCTGTGATATCATTCAAAGCAATTCATTCATAATTTCACTGGTTGCACATGCAGTACTGCATTTTATAAACGTTATTCAGTCATCGTTGATCTTTCATAATCCGGCAAAGACGCCGGGTCAGTGGCTGGGATAATCGGAGATCTGCTGCATTGCAACACACACAGATGAACACAGGAAGGGAAATAAAATTATAGATTTTCTTGCTTGGAGATAAACTCGAGAGATTTTCTTTGTAAGAAATCTCTTGAACTCACTCGGAGATGACGACTTCACATTGAGAGGGTGAGAGAGAGAGAGAGTACGGAAAAAAAGACGTACACGATCACAAGTATATAATATGCTGGGGGAAAAAAAAAGGATGTCGAGGATGTGACATGGGGGTGACGGACCGTCCAAGTGGGGGAAGCCCCCCACACAGCAGGAACGCGACGCGCGCGACAACAGCGTCGCAGGACAGCAACAAGGTCCCTGCCAGCTTCGTCACTCTCAGAGACCACAAAAGTCGCTCAAAACCTCAAAATTCCTACAAATTATTGCTTCTTCGTGTTGTTGCGTTCTGTTTCTCTCTTTATCATTTAATGCGTATATGCTTTTCGCGTGGCCTCGTATGTTTCCTCAAATAATGCCCCATCCCCGCACTTCGAACTGACTATATTTCCTGTGCTATCCAACACCTACATCGACTTCTTCGTATACCGTATTCGGTACTAATATACATAAAAAAATATTTTTCTCACTTTTCCGTCCTTATATTTCCCATTGTCACTGTTGATCGTCCGGATTGATATCTGGAGCGTGAAAACTCTGGGGCTGTTGACTTTTAACCATGTTCAAAAATTATTCAGACGTAACTAAAAAAAATATTGAATTGAATTTGTAATCAATCACCGAAAATATTTTTTAAATCAAGAACTTCTGAATGAGAGCAGAGAGCTTCGCAGCTTGGCACCTGAGACAAGACTGTTGGACTTGAATTCTTTCCTATCCACATGCGCAGAAACCTTGCGCCATTATTCCCCACTAGTATGTCACAATTCAATGGTTTGATTGTGTCCCAGGTGATTCCTGGAATTCACTCCCTGTTGCCACGTGCCCAAGTTGCACTATTAGGGCAGAATCCTACAGTCGAGCAGAGTCATCTACCAGCAACCCAACAAAATGTTCAAAAAATTATTCAACCGTTGCCAAGAAAGCTGGCCACAAACCCACTTCGAATATTTGAGCATCAAAAAGCTGAGCATTATTTTCTTTATACAAAATGCTGTGAAGCTATTTATAATGATGAGACTCTTCAAAGCAAGACCTGCCAGTGGGTGAAGCACCAGTTTGGGTCTCCCCTTCGCCTGACCATCCGCTTTTGTCACCTGTTTGCCCTTTTTCCTGCTGGCTTTCAAAATGCAAAGAAGATCCGATGTTTTGAATGAGAGAGCCCAGAACATGGGCTTCTGTTGTCCAGAATAAACTTTCGTCAACAAAAAGCAAGTGTTCAAAATATGCCTTTGCCAAAAGCCGCATCGGCGGCGGTTGTGAAAA
The DNA here is from genome assembly GCA_905338405.1 of Notodromas monacha. NCBI lineage: Eukaryota > Metazoa > Arthropoda > Ostracoda > Podocopida > Cyprididae > Notodromas > Notodromas monacha. The sequence continues at coordinate 74,342 of CAJPEX010000284.1, forward strand.
ATGGTCAACAACGGCTGTTCTCGTGGCTTCAAGAAATCGCGATCGACATTGGGAATAAAATTTTCATCCTTGCAGCTCATCATTTACCTGTTCAATCAAAAAATTATTTGACAAATGCCTAGGAAAAAATTATGAGATTGTATATGAGTTTTCAGTGTTTTATTGAACACAACGCATTTTCTCAACGACCAGCTTTGTTCAATTTTAATGATGAAACAACAGCTTTAGGCTTAAAAGTCACAAAGCCTTTGTACGAAATGTTGAAGAAAATTTCAGATCTACAAAACAGGAAGAATTTGACCAGCACCGCAAGTGAGTTACTTGACTCAGACTCTGCAAAACGATATTTCCAATCTACGAAACGCAAGTTCCACTTTCGATTTATGAATTTCAATGCTTAAATCAGCCGAAATTCCCTACCCCTCCGAAAAAAAGACATGGTCTATTTTTTGGGTTGAAAATAATATAATACCAGTCTCGTTTCCTTCGGTTAGTATTGAAATGTTGTGTTCATTGTTCGGCAACCTTTTCTGCACCCGTTTGGCACAGAGTCATTCTAAAAATAAAATAAGATAGACAGAACTGAACCCCAGTCAGAACCCCATTGGGGTGTCAAGGGCCTCGACAGTCGTGCATTATTATCACCCAATGATTGATCCGCTCTCATCATTTTCAAAAAAACATTCCACCAGTAAGCCACCCAAAAAATGAGGTACAGGTTCTGCTGAATGAAGCAAGAGGATTTTGCGCTCACACTTTTGGAACCCTATTCAAAAAGTAATAAGAGGAAGGTGCTCTGAACGGAATTTATTTGCGCCGTATTTTTTGGGTGCATAGTAACTTCGTTGGTCTGAGTGGGAATTTAATGACATGCCGGACCTCACAAAGCAAAGATTTCGCCGGTAGATCAGAGTCGGTTTGTAACCAGGGCACCTTCCTTTCGAATGGATCGGCCCAGGGGTTAGTCATAAACTTCCAGCATTAAAAGCCCTGGAACCATGGTATTACCTCCTCAATCATCATTTGCCTCAATCACTGAAAAAAAGTTATGGGGTTGACACGTTCCCTTGGCGCATTTGTAATCGACTCTGTGATATTGCATTCGGATAAACTGTATTCAGGTGCCTTCAGCACCTTCAATACATGTAATGTTTTTATTTTATTTTGCGCTGTATTTTCAAGTGCGGGAAAAATATAGGAGCCAGAAGTTACAAGCAAATGTTCATTCAGCATGATTGGAGATCGAAAACTTTGGATACACCAACTTGTTGATTACTTTGAGGCATTTTAAATTTCAGCTCACTAGATGGTTATGTGGAGTTTTTGCCTTCCTGGAGATAGAGCAGGTTGGGAGCATGTTCTTCAATTTTGCAGACAACTCAAAATCATCTGTGAATGCTAAATGCATGGGACATTATCTGGATGGTCTGAATGTACCTCGTGATTTTGTCCCTGATATTATTTCACCAACAAATGGATCACAATTATCTCAGGTATTTCTCACATGATTAGGTTGTCAGATATTTTGTAAGAGGGGTCCAACTTGCTGTTCTGAGAAGCATGAAAATAATTTCTTGAAATCTTGGTTGTGCGTACAAAGCTTTTATTTAAAATTTCCTCAATATTAGATGCATTTTGTGCTAAAAGTCAGATTTCATTCTACATAATTTTCGTCTGAAATAATAGATGAAAATATCACCGAGGAATTTGACTGCAAGTAGACAGCTAACACAAAGAATTCGTTATTCAAAAATATCTTTCTAGAGAACCTATTCATGGAATATAAATCCAATAATCTGATCCACTGTGACAATTAAAGTTTTGATCAATTGAGGTAAAGTCGCATTTTAATTTGAATATCTATTGAGCTATTTTATATTTTATAATTCCGACTGTCCAGGCTATCGAAAGAAGCTTTGAGGTCATTTGATGTACAACGTTCAAGAGGTTAAATACAGTAAAATAAGTTTAAATACATCTATAAAGGATGATGACAAGGGTCTACCATCCGTAATGGACCTTTTGAAAAATACAGTAGTCATATTTGTCAGGTCGCAGCCGACAAAGAAATTTCGAATGAGGGCAAATAAGTTAAGTCAGGAATCAGTGGATATTTTTTCGGGTACCTCTTACAGAGGGCCCTTCTAAAACAGTACTTTAATACACAAACAGATCAACAGAACAGAGACCAAATGCGGGCAATTTGGGCGAGGATTCAACAGTCTTTAATTTAAACATCGTTAATTTACAGAAGCTCAGGAAAATCAGAAACTGCTAAAGAATATCCATGCAGAAAACCTGTTCATTCGCTTCGAGACCAGAAGAACCGGAAGTTTGAAAGGACGACTCGGAATTTACGGATTCGGGAATTATTGGAGCAGTCCTCGATCGCGCGCGGTGGGTCCTTCATTGAGGGATTACGAGTCGATGCTTGGAAGCCAGCAGGCACTGATAGGCCCCAGTGATACCCGGTGATCAGCAAGCAACCCATAGAAGAGGGGTTCGAAGGAAAGGGAAGAAACGAGGAGCGAGAAGGGAGAAAATTGAGCCGCGATAACGCTGGAAACGAAACGTGCGTCAATCTGACAGCTCAATCTCGGCGACTGCCGGACGCGCTTTTGCCTTATTCTCCACTCTCGGAAAAACTCACCTTACTCGTCGTCAACGATCATCTTCTTGGTTTTCTTCTTCTTCTTCTTCTTTATTTTCCTCTTTTTCCTTTCTTCCCGCTCTCTAGCCATCACTGTAGTTCATCTAACCGTACTTATAAAAGGTGGGCCAGAAAACAACGGACCCATTTTCAAGCGGTTGTGAATTAAGAATGGAAAATTGGAACAAATTTCGGGAAAATTCTCATACCAGTTTGTTTTGAATGATGCCATGTATGAAGTTCCATTCTCTCTCATCTAACTGTACGCCATGCACTAGAAAATTCGGTATCAAATCGAGCCACATGCAACATCAAATAATATATCCCCTACAATTTTCAGCCTAAAATTAAAATAAAGACTCATATTTGAGTAAGACACACGCCCTATTTTCGTTATTAAAAATTACAACACAGAATTTCACAATAAAACGTACCACAAATGTTCTGACTTTTTCAATTGAATCCAGTTTTTTTCAATGTTGTTGTTTCAAATGGAAATAAGATTTCCAACGTGTGACGTGAGCATGAAGCATACCTGAACTTAACAAACGTTTGAAAACTTTATCCCCATCCCCTATGATGCGCACATTTATTTTTTCTCGAAATTTAAAAGAGGAATGTGTAATTTTGAAGATTGAAAACGTTCTCCAAACAAAGCAAAATTTGTTTCAAGTTTTTGAATCTCAATATTTTTGATCTTTCATCCCAACAGTTCATCCAGCATTCTCACTGCACTCATACAAAACGGCCAAGAAAACTATTGATCAATTTTTAACAACTGTACCTCTTGAAAAGAGAGAACTCGTAAAATTTAGAAACAATGCTCAATCGATTTTGTCTAAAAAAGGCCTTGCTTAAGTTGTCTTGATCTTTCATCTCCGCACTTCATCTAACTGTGATTATACAAAATGAGCCGCACAACAATAATTGACAAATTTTTCTCCATAAACCCGGAGCAGGTATGCGATTCAAATAATGATTCTAAAGCAAAGTTTATATTTCAAATTGTGCACAAACTGAATGACGGAACTTATGAACTTGGGAATAATTCTCCAAAAAAAAGCTCACTCATTCTTCTCTTTAAAATGCCCTGCTAGTTGCTTCATGCGAATTTGTATATTCAACGCAACTCAAAAATGCATCAACAAGAGGGATGCAATCGTCACTTGCTTTTTAATAAGGCGTGGAGGATGCTAATACAAAGGTGAACCGGATAGGCGCGGCTTTAAAAATTTGATCAATCAGATATGTAGAATATAATAAACATTATAAGAATATAATTTCCATTATTCAGAGTGGCGTTTGAGGCTCGCGCGAAAACTTCATTCTCAAGTTTTGTAAAACTGATCGACCGAACGGCAAAGATAAAGCGAAAGCATTTTCCCACTTCAGAAGTCCAAACGTACTTTAGATACTCATTTAAAGGTTTCGAATGTGTCCAATGTTTTCTAGCTCACACTGTATACATCGTCCCGTTGGCTCATCTGCCGATTACCGTACTTTATTAAACAGTGCTCTGACTAGTTCCCTTCCTCACCGCGTTATTATGGCAAGCTTCATTTTCTTCCCGTATTTCGGCCCGACGCTTTCGCTCTTAGTAGACTTTTTTTTATGTGCAATCGCATTTGCAATCAAGCGAGTGATTAGCTGATGGACATGACACCAACACGGGCAGGTGATCAAATGTCCTGTCATGCTCACCGCGGCATCCTAATTTGTGCTAGTGGGAGCGAAAAATTACCGAGGTTCCGAGGCGTGAAAAACAAAAATATTTTTCTTCGGGACCTTCAAATCTCGGTCCTTTTTCAAGGAAATCATTTTCTCACTGCATTCGATCATTTGTGGGTGGCATGAAATGAGACGCTTCGGCAATTATTTTCCATTCGGAGAGAATTGTTTCCCTTCTTGTTCAAAGCACTAATTATCACAGAGGTTCTATGGATTGGGAGATGCGAAAACCAGAACTCAGAATCCCTGTCACTTCCGAGAAAATCATAATGTTGCCGTAGATCGATTTTTTTCGGATAATTTCCATATTTTTCAAAGCGTAAATAATTGCTTTTGAAGTGTCTTCTCATAAGGTTGGTGAATATCGATAAAAATATTTTTTTCGACTGAAAAGCTCAGGAACACTGAACCAAAAATGCAATTTCCTCTATTCTTCTAAGAAACGAAGATCTAAAATTGCATCGATTCTTTTTGAAATATTTTCCACCAAACTTATGCAATTGAACTGACGTTTTGGATCTCCAGAGGTAGGTAACTAAATATTATAAAAGTTCATCCTGTATTTCCATGCCCAATGCTTGGTCAATTTTGAAAATTGGTTCAATTTTCACGAGGCTGAGAACTCAGTAAGGTTAGTCTTTTTTCGATTTTACTGAAGAAGCCAATACAACATTATTTTGATACTTGAAGGCAGTTGATTCGTGTTCCGAGAAAACCGCTGTACATTTCAAGTACAGAAGTACTGAACTAATATTCCTCAGTAACTCGTTTCACGCCTGAGTTTCACGACAGAATATAAAAAATTATGCATATGAAAGAATAAATGCTGAATCATCGACAGCATTGCCGACTTAATTGAGGGTCTAAATAAATTGATGACAAAGGATAAAATCCGGTCTGCGATAGCCCCCGACTTCAAAGTTTCATGCAGCGAAACTTGTTCGAGCTTCTTTCCTTCAACGTAAATTTGTAAACTCATCCGTGAACTTTTTACATCACTCCAAAAGCCGGAAGCAAGGGCGGAAGGAAACGAAGGAACAAATAGAAGGAAACCAACCGAGTCGGCACTCGCCACCTAATGAGGCGCGGACTGAGATTCTGCATTCTCTACTTTTTTATATCCTCAATTTATAATTCTTTTCTTATTTTTTCGGGGGGGGGGGGGGCCGGGTATAAGGAGCGAGAACTTTTTTTTTCAAAAAGTGGGGGGAGATTTTCTCACTTTTCCGGCTCATCATCGTTGTCGGTAGGCCGTTAGAATCGTTAGGGTTTCAAGGTTGTTTCGCCGCGCGTTTCGGCAGATTTGTTCCTCTCAAAGGCACGCGTGGGTGGGATTCGGCAGGGAATTCTTTTCCGTGTGTCTTCTAAACAAACTCCGACTTATTGTCACCCGAGGATTTGACAGAATCGTGCAAAGAATGACTGACGGGATTATTATTTATTTTTTACTTCTCCAGCAAGTTCAACTGATTGAGATCAATGTGTGTTTGAACATCCAAGCAATCTTGGGGGACTGCACAAGAAGAGATCGTTTAGCCACGATATATTTCGGATTTTCTTCAATAATTCGACAAACTGAGTTATTGCAGGCGGATAAAAACCATCGCTATCCCTTTAGCGCATATTTTGGATTTTACTTTGAACGAGTTCTCAAGAAATTCAGTCACACTTTTGTAATTTCAAGTCACGTTGCAATGAAATATTCACCACTATTTTCAATATTTGAACTTTGATTTCCGACCATCTTCAGCCCGGTAAAATTGTATGAGTCTTTCCTATTCAACGAATAACAAACGCTGTACTTATGCTTTCGGAATGTTCCTATGACATGCTAGCATATAATATTTGCAATGCTGATGCAAAAACCTCAGATAAAATAATCTTTTGATTATACCGCATTGTATGGAGAGTGCAATTAACGTTTATTATTACACTCAATTCTACGTGTCGATTAGATGTGTGCACACGTCGAATAATTTTTCGACGAAGAAATCATGATAATTTGCAAACAAAAATTCATTAAAAAATATTTTCTCCAGACAAGGGGAATTTTTAAGAGCATTGAGCATGACAACAAGCAGTTCTGCGTTAAAAGACATAATTTATGATAATTGATCTCACGTGAAGTTATACATTAATGAGAGTTGAAAATTATTCCTAATGTCTTTCAACGAAAGAATCTCCCCGAGACGAACAAGGTTTGCTAAAATTATAAGAACACTTTCATTTACTTTTTTTCGGTGTTCGTGGTGAAGCTCGTGGAGGAATTCGATCATAGCATTTAATACTGAAACCAGATATTTTTTCGCGATAGAAAGTGTTTTTTGTTGTACATCAGCAGGAAGAAGTGGCCTTCTGACACAGGCATCCAACAGACAGATTGAGATCAATGGGGTCTGAAAATTCCAGCTCAGTTTTTCTCGAGCCAACAAGCAAAAAAATGAAGGGGAGAAATCGCGAGATCATCCTTCGACGCAGTGCGCCTGAGTAGAGATGTCAGTCATTGTTTAACCACGCGACTGAAGAATGAACTTGAGAATAAAACAAACGAAAAATCAAAGGAGAAACTGAAACGTTCGGCTTTTCGGAAGCTTGTTTGTCCACACGATTCACTACTGAGGCAAGGATTTTTTCGCTGACTGCTGCTCCCTGAGGGGGTTCCGATCAGGGACACCGATGCCCTCAGACTTCCAAGGCGGGGGTTTCTTTGCGTATTTTTTCGCATTGTGTACCTCAGGAAAAGCTTGGGCCCCTCACTTGGGTGGGTGTCAATCACCCGCTGGTGGCTGAAGCCCATCGTGTTACTTGTTTTTTTTTTAAGTGTTATTAGCTGTTTTACTTCTGGAAATAAAGAGGAATTCCCGCTGTCGCGAACACCGCTACTTCTTGCCGAGGTATCTGATGAACGTTTCCCGCTTCGAAAGCGTCTTATTTGCATCTATTGAGACTTTGAGAGGACTAAAAACAGCGTGATTTCTCCTAATCATGGAGAATTCATCCGCGCCTTATCATTGATGGATCCAGCAGTTTCTAAGAAATTTCAGAAATTAATTGTCATATTTTTCTAGCCGTCGACATTGTAACCAACTTAGTTGAAACCGAATGAGCATCAACCAGAATCGGAACTAGTCGTTGAAAATTTAATGAGCAGGATTTAATGAAGTAAAGTTTCCAATTGTATACAAATTTCTTTTAATGTGAATGATGATTCGTTAGGTGTCAACTTGAGAGTGAAGTGTTCAAGTATTGAATTTCGACTGCAGTGTGAAGTTACCCACTTTCAAGTATTTGAGCTTCCTCAAGATTCATGGAACACCTTTTCTTGGTGATGCGTTTCCTATTTAAAATTATTTTTTCAAAGAAACTCAAAGTATTCAAAGTACATGTTTCATACTAATTCGCTCTGCCAACCATTCTATACAGTTTTCAATTCCAAATCAACAAGAATCTAGATTTTCTAGATATTAGGAGTCATTTTGTAACGTTGACCATTGAAATATAAATATGCTTTCAAATAACACATATAGAAACCCACATAATAATTTCAGTTACATCCAACACGTTATTTCTCCATAAGAAAAAGGCACTCCAATGACACACAAAAATGTACCCATGGCGAAGAACTAATATTGTATTAAAGACTGCTTTTACAAAATCAGGAAAGCAGAGTTACATGAAAACAACTGATGCATCAAAGACATTTTACAAAGAATTATCTTCAACCATTTTTTAAAGTTATGCACGGAATACCTCGTCTGTTTCACATCAAAAATAAATGAATCAAATTAAAAGCGATTAGATCCTGACTCAAGTGTGAGTAATGAAAAAGAGCTTTGATCCAACGCGTATTCATTAGTTAGGCAATACACGGGAAAATAAAATAAAGATCTTTTTCGATTATTTGAGCATCGAATACGTTTGGTTTGCTTCAAACTGATGAAATCATATACAGTACCGTAATAATTTCCGGAAATAGTCGGCTTAGTTGTAAATCAAAACCCTGTTCGTGACTTCACCACTTTCTAAATAAATTTCTAATAACCACTGGAAAAATGTCGATTTTTGAACCTTTGCCGTCGTTTTCGGGCATTTGTGGTAGTCCTACATTATTATGTATGGCATCATGCATATTTTCCAATCATTAACTTCGACTGATTCCCATGTTGTTTCCATTATTCTGCCGAATTCAGCCCTCTTCGGTCATTTTCTTATGACAGTCAGGGAGCACTGGCTGAAAACCTCTACTATAGGTACGTGTTTCCCATTACATCATCACTGATATCCCGCAAATGATTCGCACTCGAGTAGATGAACACATTTTTCCGCCAACTCGATCTATCAGTACGTATTCACGAATAGGAACAATAATGGCTTCTCGCCACCAATCGCGTCCTCCATGCAAAACGAAATCTTCACAAACATTCAATGAACAATTCATATTCCAACGCCCGCGTAATTTTTCGCTCAACGAACCGCAGAATCGTCACTCATATCTGCCACGGATTTTGAAGAAAAAAATACAGACGTTTCCGCCGACGTTATCGAGAATATCGGTGCCTGCCGTCGACGCGGCTGACGGCCGATTGCCGGCCCGAGGCCGCACGACACCCGGCTGAGGACTGCCGGGCCCGGTTCCGAACCCGCGCCAGACGCCCTGCGGCATAGGCGGGGCCACGAAGCCGGCAACAATGGCGCTCCCCTCTTGGGCGGACCCTGGAGTCGACGCCGTCGAGAGCCAATAGACGAACGCGCTCGTCCGTGCTGCTGTTGATGCTTCCCTCTATAATACTTGCGGCGCGCGAGCCGTGTGGGGGGGGGAAGAGAAATAAAATTAAAGGATGGGGGGAAGGGGAAGAAGGGAAAAAGAAAAGAAAAAAGATAAAACGGAGGAAGGAAAGCTGAGCCGCATCGCCGTTCGCAACGACGAGGGCCCTGGGATTGCGGGGATGACGACGAGTGCTCGCTGCTGGCAGGCCGAAAGCAGATCATCCGACTTCTTTTGTTGCCGGTGTTGATGCGACGCAATTTTTCGTCGACTCTTCGTCCTTCACTATATGATGCATCAAGGTGAAGGACTTTCACGTTAGGGAAACACCAAAGAAAGAGGAAAATAACGACTCGGGAATTAATCAGCCGTTTATAGTCGAAGGTTGAGAATTCCAACTTCAAATGCGCGTTTAGCTTCACAGTGGGTCCCCGCATAAGGAAGGTCTTGTGTGATGAAAAATCCGCATCACGAAAATTTTTCACGCGAGGAGAAAGTGACTCACATAACGGATTTCCCAGCAGCAAGACAAAATGCTTGAATTCTATAAATTTTTCAATTCAAACTTGCTGCTGCGGAATATAATTGCTGGATGGTGTAAATGTAGATTAAATATTTGTGACCGAATTTCTCGTGTGACGATTGTCAATAAAACTGTATAAAATAGCAAAAATGAATCATACATATCCATAGACAAGAATACAGTGGCTTAAAAAAAGGGACAATAAGTCGGATATATTTTCCAAGAGTAAAGAAATTCAGCGCAGCATTTTTTTTGAAACAAATTTGCTGGGATATGAACCAAATTGCGGATCATATTTTTCAGCCTAATTCTGGCGTTTTCTTCGCAAAACTGTACGTGTGAATATGAAAATAGACATGATCATATTGCCTGCAGACTTTGATTATCTTACGCACATTTATTCAAACTTCGCGCTATGCAAGTTCACTTTTGCATTCCATTTCGATTTATCTCAGATCTTCAGATTTGTCTTTAGATTCCTTTGAAAATGAAAACATATTCCTATAACACGATAACAATTATGAAACGCATTAGAGAAGTCAAGAATGAATTTCGATCAATTTCACTGGCTTGACTTGGTGAACTCGCGCGCTATTTTCGTGAGAAGGGTTGGTGAAATAGAAGCTTGTATGAACTACTGTACAGTACTGTACCATACAATCATCTTGCCATTTTCTTGTTTCTGTGACAAAATGTTCTGCATTTCAGGCACTGTATCTATTTTTTAGTCCTCAGCACGGATTGACAGCTGCACCCTGGTTTAGCTGGCTTGACTTACAAACACGGAGGATTATGTGAAATTCGGCCGCCACCGCCGTCACCCGAAAGACGGATGACTTCGCGAGGCCAAGATGGATCCCTTTCTCTCATCATTCTTCTCACGAAGGCGTTCGAACCTCACAGGCGGAGGAAAAGAGAAATCAGGAAACACACACACACACACACGCACGCACACGTATACACGTTTACAGAAGGCATTAGGAGAGAATATAAATGAGAAGATGAGAAAGTCTCGAAGATGTTTCTGGAGTATATGTGTATAGTGGAAATAAGATGGAGGGAAATTGCGTCTGGGGGCTGATTGATGATGACCAGCACGCAGTCTCTCTCTCTCTCTCTCTCTCTCTCTCTCTCTCTCTCTCTCTAGAGTATATGTGTATAGTGGAAATAAGATGGAGGGAAATTGCGTCTGGGGGCTGATTGATGATGACCAGCACGCAGTCTCTCTCTCCCCTGCGGTGCTTCGCCCACCGGGCGGCACAGCGTGACGTGTCGCATGTCCCCGTCGAAAACCCCCATCCACTCCTCTCCTCCTCCTCCTCCCCCGACCCTCAGACAGACAGCAGAGCCGGCGACTGGAATTGCTCATTGGCGCGGAAGGGAAATCACGGCGGACGCCGACAGCTCCGCCCCAGCAAGCCAGATGCTCATGCGGCTTGTTGCAATAAGGCATATCGGTGCGTATGCCTGGATCTCTGCTCACTTCTTTCTTTCTTTCTTTCGTTCTTTCTTTCTTTTATTTTCCACGTATCGTTTGTTTTGTGCTTTCTGATTCCTATTACTCAGCTGCTCGTCTTTTTCCGTTTTTGATAAATCGTTGCTATAAAATATATAATAAAAAAAAGAAGCAATAAATGTATGTGGATGTCTTCGTGCTTCTAAAGAAGAAGATAATGTTGAGTGCCATTGTTTAAACGACTTTTGCAGCTCTCTGATAAAAAAATTTCTCCAGGCATGCCATATTTGCTTTAAATGTAGAACATTTTGCGCAGATCATACCACTGATATACGTCGACAATAAAAAAGGGCATCATTTGAAAGAAATAAACGAAGTTCCATGTTGATATCATCTGCCAAAATACAGATTAGCCACGAGATGCGGATTTAATTACTTCTTAATTCTGCTGAGTCCAAATTCAGTTCGAACATCTGCATGTCGGATCCCACACTCCCAACACGGACTTCAAAGGGAAAAATGTTGAGCACATCTTATGTTTGAAAATAAATTAGAAAAAGTTCTTCCAAGTTTTCGATTAATTTTTTCCCTTAACTTTGAGATGCAGAAAATAAACCATGCAGAAGAAAATCATCATACAGAATCTTTCCTTTTTGACATGAAAATAAATCCAAAGGCAAAAAGCACAAATATTGCTCTACTTGGTACAGTTGTCGGGAAACTCCCTAAAGAAGAGAAGCAAAACGCGTTGGCCTTTTTAAAAAGAAAATCCTGCGAATGCTAGTGCTTTTGAAGGATTCATTTTGCCTTAATTTCCGCGACAGTAGCCCTTTTTTGAAGAAACATCAATATGTTCAGCATACCGTAGTATTTTTTTCATTCGTCAGGAAATTTTGACGAAATGTCGGTATTTGAGAAATTTCTCTGATGTTGTGACAATTTATTTACCTATTTCAAAGTTTCACAATTCAAAATTGTCCACCTGTCAGGGCAGCATCACTACATTGTCAATTGTCTCATGTCTCATGGTCCACTCCGTAAGCAATGGTTATCTTAGTATTTAAGCCCTAAGTCATGGTTTCCTGAGATGATTGTATGAATGGGAGTACAGTATTAATATTGGTCGTGGATTAAGCTCCAGCAAAAGCTGCTGTTCTTCATACAAGAAAGCTGAAAGTTATGGCTCTCTGTACTTGTTCAATTTAATCTAATCTGAAATGATTTCATTGTTGCAGTAGAAAAGAGGAGTACAGTACTAAATTAAGTTCAAAACAATCTAGCATTCAATTCAATTGTTCCATCCTTCACTGTTCCCATGCATGAACTCAATTGCAGTATTATTTTCGCAAAGCCTTATTTAAATTAGATTGGGCTCCTCCTGGGGACTGCAGAAATATGGCTACAATAAATGGGTTAAATACATCCTGATAAATACTTACTGTGTCAAATACATACTGATTTATAAGACTTTGAAACAAAATTTAATTCGTACGTTTCAGCGAACATGGGAAAAGTAAATTGCGCCCAAATCGGGCTTCAAAATGGGAGCCAAGTTTTTGATGGTGTTCAGAATGAAATCCTGAATAGTGTGGAAAATAACACAAACAACCAACACAAGAACAAAAATCCACCATGATCGAGGTATCTTCAACTGTCGGACGCCATCGATTGCTTCGCTTGCAAAAAACAATGGATACCTTCAAAGCAGCACATGATATGAAAACAAGTAAGAATTTCGTATGAGCATGCAGACGGCAGAAGAAATTATCCGAGTCTGCTCTGCTCATTCCTTTTAAACTTATCAATTGGAGAATTTCCGGGATAAGTCTTCCGCACACTACTCACGAAGTCCGGATTTTTTCAAAACCTATCTTCGTTATTACCTACACTCAAATGCAGGGAGACGGTTGCATAGCAGAAACCTTTGCGTTTCTTTTTCTCATTTCATGAAGTGTAACACTTGAATAAAGAAGGCGTAGATTGCCAAGGGTGGGGAAGGATGGTATAGTGGAGAGAGAGAAAAAAAAGAGCAGCCACTCAGGTTTACGGATTATTTGGTTCCCCGACGAGTCGAAAGCATTTTCATGCAAAACGCGACGAGGCAGATGCGCAGGAAAAGTTGTGGGACCTCGTTTCCTGGCCCAGTGAACACGTTGATTGCTCTCTCTTTTCCCGGTTTTCCGGTCCGCCATCAAACGGACTCGGAAATCGTCGCTTCCTAATTTTCCTGCAGAAAACGTTCAGAAGTAAAACATTCCCTAGCCTTGGGGAAACGCCACTTTTCCTCTCGAAGATCAAACGAAGGTTATGCACTCCTCCGATTACACTTTCCGTCGTCGATCATCATCATTCCACGCTCACCTGGGTCCTAGCGGCGCTTTCTTGGGTTTCTTTCAAGGCATCATTTGGTCACGTGGGTCGTGAAATTGAAGCCGAGTTTCCGACGATGAAAGCGAGACGAGATTACAAGCTGAGAAGCATATGCAAATCTGGCATGTGCCCGCAAAAATCTGCGTTGCAAAAAAATTGGCAAATATGCGTTATCCCGTCCATTGCACATACAGTACTTACCTTCGAAAATTTGAAAAATGATCTAATGCTGTACAGTATTTATTTGAGCATCATGCGCACCTTTTTCTCGCGGGAAGAATAATTTGGGTTCCTATCCGCACATCTGAGTACAAATCTTTTCTTGAATTTATATTTTTCGTGCGCAACTTCAGAATTATTGGAAACAATTTTTAAGCCACAGAAGCCCCATACAAAAAAGAGGAAAACCAACTCAAAAAGTGTTTCAAGCCTAAATTCACGCCTTTTTATGGTTTCCAAATTATTTCAATTTTTACCACTGAAAAACTGGAGTGCACATCATAATTAGAGATATGTTTTTCTTATATTTTTAAGCTGAACAGAGAATTTCTCAGAATTTTTAAAAACCCAAGCTTCTTAGACTACATATATGGGACGACGCATAGAGACTTACTTGATGATTCAGGTCTTCGGGATAACAAAATTATAGGAAAATTGCCTTTCCATCTCTACTCATCATTTTATTGTTGAACCCGTTAATTTGCTCGGTAATTCCTCTATTTATTTAATACATTTCCTACAATTTCGAAGAATAATCCACTTTCCGAGCATCACGTGAAATGAAGAACTGAGAATATGCAGAACTGTATAGTACAGTACTTCACAAATTAAAATCCATGGACGGAAAATTCAGCCAAGGTTTTTTTCAGTTCGTCCATTTGTAAATACCTATGTGCTGCATATACATTATACTAATTTAGTATGTTGTTCAAGACTAGGGATTATTTTCAGATGGGGTTTTTAAAATTTATTTCTAGTTTTCGAAAGACGCTAGCTTTGGACTTGGAGAGTGACAATTGAAACAAAGAAGCCTATCTTAGAAAATGTCACAATTAATTCCAAAAGATGCATCATGTTTTCAAGAATCTATGTGCCATGAGTTGGCAGGAAAGATTTTCGGCTAATATATTCAAATTGTGAGTCGCAATGCAGGAGATGCAGGGGAACCCGGGGTTGGGGGGAAAAGTGAGTTTTCCACTCGATGCACGTGTCACGACGATCAAAAACCATCGCTGGCAATTCCTTCCAGCACCCCATGGATGAGTCCGCAAATTGCACCTCGACGTCTTTCCACTATAGGGGTTTATCTGATAACCAGAAACCTGCTTGAAGTTACGATCATACATAACCAGGCTGTCCATTCAATTCACTGAATAGGCGGTTAAAACCGAGTTCAATTTTCGAAGTTGCATCACGGTTAGACAGAGCTTGCCTCGCATCTTACGAAAACCTGCTTGAAGTTACGATCATACATAACCAGGCTGTCCATTCAATTCACTGAATAGGCGGTTAAAACCGAGTTCAATTTTCGAAGTTGCATCACGGTTAGACAGAGCTTGCCTCGCATCTTACGATTAAATTCTTTATTGCGAACTTCCTTGAATATTTCAGTGAGTATAATGAGCAGCTATTTTCACTTAGTTAAAAAATAAAACTTCACATTTTTCCCAATCTCCGGAAGAGCGCAGTGGCAAAAATACAATGCTGTATTTATATATAATTGCCCACTCCCTGTATATTTTAAATCGCAAACAATTTTTGGAAATCAGGAAAGAATTTTTTGAAACATATTTTCACTGGATTTTTGTGACTATATTCACCAAAAAAGTACAAGAAGTATTCATGCAAAAGCTTATCATGAATACAGTGAGACCCCAAGATCCAAACGTAATTTGTGTATCAAGAGTGTCCTGATGTTTGAAATGTCCCCAAGTCGAGTCTCATTTTCCCTTAGACTTCAATACTAATCTATTTAATTGTTTCTCTTTTTTGGAAAAAATTAGAAATATGTCCTCAAAAAAGTTTAATGAAAATTGTTTCCCTCATCTTCAACTTGTAGAAACAACAGTGCAGAACAAAACCACATAGAATCTGATCTTTTGGAATCAAAAGCCGATAAAAAAATGAAAGAAAAAGAACGAGTCTTGCTAGAATATGGACGGATGAACAACAACAAAACTCTAAATAAAAGGAAGCACAAAATAGCTTGCTTTTGATTATGAATTAGAGGGAATTTATCATGCAAATTTTTTCAATTTTTGTGAATACTGTTTATATAGCTTGATTTCTTCAAAATATATAAAAATTAAAAAATCAAATGTTTCAATATTTTGGGAAAATTTCAGAAAAGTGTCCTTAAGACTCCAGCAAATGTCCAGAAGTTGGGCCTGCTTTTTTAAAATGGCAAGAGTCCCTAAGTCAAAGTTTCCACATGTTGGGGTGTCCACATATTGGGGTCTCACTGTATTCAATATCTCATAGTCGTCGAAACATGTTTTTTGCTTGTTTGCAGATGAGACTAAAAAAAATTTTTGGTTGAAGTTCGGAATATTTCCAAATTTGTTTGATGTCCCGCACTTTCATTTGTATTCCGCGTGGAGTTGAAAACTGTAAAATTTTTGATCGTACGTTATTTTCTTTCGTTATAAATCAAGTACTTTTCTGGGACCAGTTGTTCTTCGCGAATGAATAATCCTCGGTGAAACACCGGCCTGTGATTCCTGATTCCTCTCAGGATCTTATTTACATCCCTGTGATGTTGCTGGCATATCGAACACATGAACCCTCTTATTTCAAGCATCTTAAAAAAAACAGGAAAAAGAAAATCATCAGAAGAAGAAGACATTCCGACAACGAATCATTCCGCAGTACTGCCGGACACAGTCCTTTTTTGCATGCTGGAGTTCTTTACTGAATTCGGTGCGGGAAACAATCGGAGTACACTTACAAAAAGTAAAAAAGACAAACTCGATGATGGTTTATTTATAACTTTCTTTGCGATCGTGGTTTTGAGGCAAGAGTGGCATTCCCAATTCGAAATGGCGCCGTGGATATAAAACTCACCTAAAATATACGCATCTTCGGAATCAACTGCTCAGCATGGGTGGATCCAGATCTTGCCATAAAACATGCCAGAAATGTCAAGTGTAAAATTGAAACTATTCTTCTAATTCTTCCATGAAAATTACAGCTAAAAATTACTTCGTTCAATTGATTGGAAGTGAGGCGGAGACTTGAAAGAAAGATTGATTGCAGTATACAACCTTCGCCGTAAAACGACCCAGCTGAGATATCGATTCTTCAAAACCAACTGCTCATCATAGATGGATCCAGATCTGGAAGTAAACCTGACAATTCTAATCCTAATTTCCAATCAAACATCCACCTTTCCGGTGAAAACGACTTTCCGCGCTTGATCATACCGTAATAAAGAAGTGACGCGAAGACTTGAAAAGGAAAGTATCCTGATTATCCTCCGATGCTGACATTGATCTTATTGTCTCCACCATATACTGTACACCAAATTTTGAAGCAGAACTGTGAGATTTTCCCTAGTTGTCCTAGAGAATATTCAGTGATCCCCCTCGAGTCCTAGGTGCACCTACACGTACTGTACTGTACTGTACTTGCTCATAGTTGAGATGGGAAAATTAGCTGCACGAGCGGCCGTGTTTCACGCCTGGCCTGTGGACCGTCGCACAACAACCGAGAAGGTTGGCTGAGTACACGGATTGAGCACGGGCTCAGTTGGCACACACCCCACACCGAATCTTGAGCTCTTTTTTTTTTTGCATGTTCTAAATAAAAATTAAACTTCGCCCCGAACCACCGAGCGCGCGTATGTTTGAATTAGCGCGACCGTGGCTTCCCGTGCTAGAAGATTATTTCCGGTTCGCTGTTTCCTGCTTTTAAAAGTGTAGAAAAATAAAAATTCCGAGGATGTGGATTATCTCAGCGACTATATCGAGAAAAAAAAAATCATATTGAATCTCTTGCGCGTATTCGCGCGAGATATTTTAATCAGTATTATGTGATGATCTTGAGGATTTGCTCGGACTTTTCGAAATTCCAGTGGATAGCGTGAAAGTGTGTACGGGGTCACCTTATTATGAAGAAATGAGAGAATATTGGTTGAAATGCTATTCCAAATTTCCTCGTAAAAGTAGAGCGAAAAATTGTACGATAGCGAATATGATTTGTTTGCAAATTGTGCATATACGAGATCCACGCCTCAATTTTAATCCGACTGTCGTTGAGGTCTTTTTCTTGTGTAACTTCATCATCATGAAAACTCTGATAGACCGAGAGATTATTTTGAAAGGGTAAAAAAATGAACCATGAGGGAAATTAAAAATTGCCTCGACGTTTGTATTCTTCATCGAAATTTTGATGAGTTTCAAATCTTTCAATCAATCGCAGTAAAACACTAAATTTACGATAATTTTTTCATGAAAACAACAATTTAACATTTGAAAGGCTCCTCACCTCGGAGAAATCATCATAAAATTTGAACTTTTAAGTTTTTGAAATGTCACCCTGCTCTTGAATCATATCAAATAAAAGATACAGTTTCCGGCGGATTATTATTCTCGACTAAAATCGCTTCTTTACTTTGAATTTTTTTTTTTTGAAAATGCATAACTTTATTTCGAAGCGTTCTCCGTAACTGACTTCTGCAAGACCTTTAATCATCAAAGTCAGCAGGTCGGAAAGATTCATGGGTCTTTCTTCCTCGCAACACAACGGCGTTTCCTTACAAAATTGAGTCGTTCATAACGTGCCGATGGAGCTCCTGTAAGAATAGCATGTCCGCGGATTTGAGCCACTTGGACTCAGGATGTGTTATGTAAATGAGTCCACGGGAGTCGGGGATTATTGTTCTGGAGAAGGACCAAGCATAGCGTGAAGAAATCGGCAGCAATAACCGACAGTAGCCCCTGCAAGCGACACGCTGTTCGGTGTGCATAAATGCTAATATATCCGCAGGCCTGGGTTTCCAAGCCATTAACCCGACGAGAAGTGCACATGCGGAAAACAAGGCAAGAGGAACGTCCGAAGAGTGGCTAATATATGCGAGAAAATAAATCGTAGAAATTTGGTGAAATGGAAAAGACTCTGAGGGGGCAGAATTTGCCTCCTGCTTCTCTTCAGAGCCGTTTAGATAGGAAAATTAAGCAGTCTTTCTAACTTGACTAGATAGAAATCTGAATTGTTAGATGTTGAATTGCAGGAAAATTACTACTATGATTACCCAAGAATAAATCAACTCATGCATGCCTTAAAAAAAACTGCAAAAAGTCATGGCGAGGCTCATGCGATATTACGGCGATCACATCCGTTTTTTTCGTTTTCATTTCGGTTGCTTCAGCACAACTCAAAATTTCGAGTCAAAATAAATCCTTTCAGTCAACTGAAAAAAACCTTCTTAACCCGTTTCTCTTGAATCTAGTCAGAATCCATATTTTTCTTGGAATAATTTGATTAGATTAAGCTGTAAAATTAAGCGAGAGAATAAATTTTGTTCGTGGAATAATGTGTCCTTGTTGTCATATTTGCCGGAGAATGTTAAGAACTGTTAGAAAGGTTTTGGAGGCATTCCTTTGGAAACCAAAGCAAATCGAAGAAAACGCGTTTTAAAAGTTTGAAAAATTCCATAAGCACCATCTGACATCGACAAAAATCGGATGTTTTAGAAATACCTTCTCTTTTTTTTGTATTCTGCACGAGGCAAGATGGAAATGTTCGATGATGAATGACTCATTATCTAGTAAATTAAATAAAACAATCCTGAAGATTGAAAAAATCGTTTGAAGAATCTTCTGGTAAAAATAATTTGCGCATTCATAATTTTTCTACTTTTAAAATTCTGCCACACTTCTTTAAAAATAGCAACGCGTTGAAACGACTTTAGAATAAGGCCAAAAATTACGATCAATTTGGCAACCGATTCCCATAATAAATAAATACTGTATGATGAAGTGCAAAAAATTATCGAAGATCTATAAGGTCTTAAAATAATGAAAGTACCAACATAACTCGACCTTTTCAAATGTACCAGTGAGCACTGATCTTTTTCCATTCCAACGTTGCCAAGAGCAACTCCGATTATCCATGCAGTCAACAATTAACGAAAAATTTGGTCATCATTGAAATTGTATTTAATGAGATGAAACAAAGCGCTCCGCGTTTCACTCAGTTTCATGCTTAATTTATTTCATTGGAGAAATAAATTAAGAATGAAAGTGATGATAAATTAAGCAGGCTGATGGATTCTGAGAAACATTGTACATACAGTACTGTATACAGAAATACGATTCTGATATAATTGCACGTCATTTTCAAGTTGTCAAATCTATTTGAAGGATATATTTAAATGCAATATTTGATTGTATTCATTCGTTCATTGGCCCAAATGATCGGATTTCTACGATTAAAAAAACGTTATTTTTGAAATTTCGTTCAACTTTCAACCTCGACAAAGCGAGTGCGGGGTTTAATTCCTCTTTTTTTTTTGTATGCCTTGTTATGAGTTATTTTCTCCTCCAGGTGGAAGAAAATTTCACGGACTTTCCCTTATTTTCCGAAGGAAAAGACCACACGGACGGGCGCCACAATCGTGGACACCAGTGGGTGGGCCTCGCGACTCACACTCTGGGATACGGCGGCAGCAGCAGCAGCAGGATGGAGCAGCACCAGCCGCCACCAGCCACCACCACCACCAGCGGCGGCGGCGGTAGACGTCAGTGCGTGCGTTTCTTTTCGCGTTGTTCAGCCCGGCGTGAAACGCGGAGCTTTGTTCCGACCACGGTTTCTTCTTTCTCATTCCCAGCGATGGGGCGCCCCACTACGCTGCCGGCGCTGGGACAATGGAAACGGAAAATTATTCGCAGCGCGGACAGCAGCGGTTGTTCATGAAATTCACATTCGGGCCTTCCCTGTTGTGTTCGGATCGCTGTCACGCCCGGGGTTCTCTTTTTTTTTTGTATACGGTTTTATTTTCCTCTGGCTCCTTTCTTTCTGTTTTCCTTCTGTCATTGGAGAGCTTCTTCTTTTTATGCCAACTATCGTCGGTCGGTTGTGATATTTTGGCTTCTGCAAAAAGAGAGCGAGCGAGCAGGAGGCAGCTATAGGGAATGGGTCAGAGTTGCTACCTGTCAAACCTGAATTATATGAAGTCAGCTAAGAAAGGAAAGTTCAAAGTAAAGACTACTCGAACCGATTTTTCTGTACAAAAAATCAGAGCTATCGCTTTATTTACTCAATAGCTGCAAATTATTACTTTCCTTTGTTTTTTCAGGGGCGCTAGAAATTTGAGAGGAAAGACATAGCGCGTGTTTGGAGGATCTGCAATAATGATTAAGACTTCAATGAAAATTGTGAATGCATATTTTAACTAGACCAGTGCTGTTAAGCCGTAATTATTGACAAAGGTTGATTGAATAAAAATGTGGAGGTCAGCTGTTAGGTGGCTGGATCCTCCTTAATGGAGTCCCAAGAACCTTGGGTTCATTGGCTAGCACAATACAGGAGGGTGTGGGGACATGTGGAGATCCAAAGCCTGGCAAACTCTCAGAACTCTCTTCCTATGACACAAGACACACACCGACTGAATGATGCAGTCAGTTTGCTGCATTGCAGTAAACCTGCTGCACATTGGGATTTCCACTGTGCACACAGTCAGGTTGTGCCCCAGCAAATTACTTTGCCTGTGTGGCACCCAGTCTAGGACAATGTTCCCCAACCCATGGTCCACAGACTGGCACCAGTCCGCAGAGGTTTTTTGACAGTCTGCGGGAAATTTTCAGCATAAATCACTTATTAAAAGTAGCAATGAACTCTGTTATCATTATCTAAAACTTTGGAAAGACAGGCAATTGAAAGCATTTAATGAAACATGAAAGTTATTGGCTTTTATCCTAATAACAGTACTTCAGACACATTTTTACCTGCTGAAAAAAATTATTTTCACTTCAAAAAATCAGCAAACTAGTGTGAGTCATATGTGAGTCACTTTTTGGCAAAAGAATAAAACTGCAGTCATTAAGGAAACCATTGTCAGAATGTGTGCGGTGAATTTTCTCAGTTTTCACAACTCATCTCATGCTATATTGTATTTTATTACAGGTAATTTCTGAACCAAAGCAACCCATGGGAAATTATTCATTTACTGTATTTTAGATTTAGAAAATGTGACGTTTTTTAATTTCCAATCAAGCAAATCTTTCCAATATCTTAATGGCTTCTAGCTTACAGTCTATTTACCTTGCGGAGTTCTTCCGTGTGGAACGTTCCTCCTTGGAAATTCGAAGAAGAAGCAACCAGACAAAGCTCACAAAATCCTTGTATAGGAATTCAATTGAACACAAATACTGTATAGAGAAAATTCAAGAACCTTTCAAATTTGTGATTCTAAACTTCGAACCTCGATCCTCTTGAAAGTTATTTTTCAATTCCTGTTCTTCGCGTGCAAAGAGTTGTGAGACGATCATTAAAAATGCAGCTGTGAAGCAAAACCGCTTAGGAAAGAAAGCAAATAACCCTGCTATTCTTGGTCCTTTTCCTCCTGACGTAGTTTTCAAGATTTTACGGTAACTTGCTCTCCAGATGCACACAAGATATAAGCGAGTCACGATAAGCGAGCAATCTCAGCTTATGAACCGCTCCTGGAAGTGAAGGGTTTTTTTTTTCGGTCAATGAGGAACCTGAAAATAATTAGGAGCAACTCCCCGTCATGTACCCAGTTACTGCTGTATTCATTGCCCAATTCCTGCCTCTTTTGCACAGAACCCATTCAATAGGCCGTTTTCATCCGCGCACCTGGAGTCCCGCCATGTTGGCAGCTCAAGATGAGGACAAAGCGAATGAAACAGAGGGGAAAGTCTAGGAAAGAGAAAACAAATTTATGTGACAAAAAAAAGAAAAACTGTTACAGCGCGATGCACGGGAGGCAGGACATGTGACAGGGCAGGTAATTTCTAAAATCCCAACAGAGGGACCATTGCTCCAACAAAACCATCAGCAAGCTGGAGCCCCATTCGAGGCTCCCCAAGAAGGTTTCACGCCCTTTTGCTTGCGGGTGCCTAATTCGCCCAGACTTGCCAGATGGGCCATGTGTATACAATGTACTATACGTGCTGTGCTCAAACGCCACAAGGGGATCCCACTCCAAAAGATTCACGCACACATACACACACACACAAAATTTGGAAAGGAATTGAGAAAGACTCAGAAACCTCCATCATGCGTCCATTGGAGAGTACATTGAAGACTTTTGGAGGAAACACTCAAGGTATAAGGATGGAAAGATTTCTATGGCGTTGATTAGCTTTTCTGATCAATTTCTTGAAGATCTGCTGGAAAAAATCCAGAATGACAATTGAAGTGATTTCTTTGGGCACAAAAATGTCTGAATAGATATCCAATGATGTTTAATTTAAAGACTTTTGACAGTTGGAGAACTGACGTTCAATTTTTTATCCTAAAAATTATTCATCCCATAAGGCCAAAAATTTGAAAAAGATTTTTTATGGTTAATTTATCCATTCACCACAATTGAAAGTAANTTCAGCATAAATCACTTATTAAAAGTAGCAATGAACTCTGTTATCATTATCTAAAACTTTGGAAAGACAGGCAATTGAAAGCATTTAATGAAACATGAAAGTTATTGGCTTTTATCCTAATAACAGTTCTTCAGACACATTTTTACCTGCTGAAAAAAATTATTTTCACTTCAAAAAATCAGCAAACTAGTGCGAGCCATATGTGAGTCACTTTTTGGCAGAAGAATAAAACTGCAGTCATTAAGGAAACCATTGTCAGAATGTGTGCGGTGAATTTTCTCAGTTTTCACAACTCATCTCATGCTATATTGTATTTTATTACAGGTAATTTCTGAACCAAAACAACCCATGGGAAATTATTCATTTACTGTATTTTAGATCTAGAAAATGTGACGTTTTTTTAATTTCCAATCAAGCAAATCTTTCCAATATCTTAATGGCTTCTAGCTTACAGTCTACTTACCTTGCGGAGTTCTTCCGTGTGGAACGTTCCTCCTTGAAAATTCGAAGAGGAAGCAACCAGACAAAGCTCACAAAATCCTTGTACATGAATTCAATTGAACACAAATACAGAGAAGATCTACGAACCTTTCAAATTTGTGATTCTAAACTTCGAACCTCGATCCTCTTGAAAGTTATTTTTAAATTCTCGTTCTTCACGTCAAAAGAGTTGTGAGACGATCATTAAAAATGCAGCTGTGAAGCAAAACCGCTTAGGAAAGAAAGCAAATAACCCTGCTGTTGTTGATCCTTTTCCTCCTGACGTAGTTTTCAAGATTTTACAAAACTGTAACTTGTTCTCCAGATGCACCGAAGAAATAAGCAAGTCAAGATAAGCGAGCAATCTCAGTTTATGAACCGCTCCTGGAAGTGAAGGTTTGTTTTTTTCGGTCAATGAGGAACCTGGAAATAATTAGGAGCAACTCCCCGCCATGTACCCAGTTACTGCTGTATTCATTGCCCAATTCCTGACTCTTTTGCACAGAACCCATTCAATAGGCCGTTTTCATCCGCGCACCTGGAGTCCCGCCATGTTGGCAGCTCAAGATGAGGACAAAGCGAATGAAACAGAGGGGGAAAGTCTAGAAAAGATAAAAAAATTTATGTGACAAAAAGAAAAAGAAAAACTGTTACAGCGCGATGCACGGGAAGCAGGACATGTGACAGGGCAGGTAATTTCTAAAATCCCAACAGAGGGACCATTGCTGCAACAAAACCATCAGCAAGCTGGAGCCCCATTCGAGGCTCCCCAAGAAGGTTTCACGCCCTTTTGCTTGCGGGTGCCTAATTCGCCCAGACTTGCCAGATGGGCCATGTGTATACAATGTACTATACGTGCTGTGCTCAAACGCCACAAGGGGATCCCACTCCAAAAGATTCACGCACACATACACACACACACAAAATTTGGAAAGGAATTGAGAAAGACTCAGAAACCTCCATCATGCGTCCATTGGAGAGTACATTGAAGACTTTTGGAGGAAACACTCAAGGTATAAGGATGGAAAGATTTCTATGGCGTTGATTAGCTTTTCTGATCAATTTCTTGAAGATCTGCTGGAAAAAATCCAGAATGACAATTGAAGTGATTTC
The DNA here is from genome assembly GCA_905338405.1 of Notodromas monacha. Lineage (NCBI taxonomy): Eukaryota > Metazoa > Arthropoda > Ostracoda > Podocopida > Cyprididae > Notodromas > Notodromas monacha. The sequence goes on from CAJPEX010000284.1 coordinate 98,990, forward strand.
TTTGGGCACAAAAATGTCTGAATAGATATCCAATGATGTTTAATTTAAAGACTTTTGACAGTTGGAGAACTGACGTTCAATTTTTTATCCTAAAAATTATTCATCCCATAAGGCCAAAAATTTGAAAAAGATTTTTTATGGTTAATTTATCCATTCACCACAATTGAAAGTAAATTCGCAAGTAATGCAACATATTCATGCCTAATTTAAATCATAATTTCTGGTTAAGATTTTCTGACTGCCCAATCGAAATTGCACGCATTGTGATTTCAATTTTTTGGTTACTTGCGGTACAATTAACAACCCTGGTCTTCAGTTATTTCAATTTCTCCACCTTTGTCATCACTGGCCCAACAAAATTGGTGGCCAGTCACGGTAAAACACCTCACTACCTCAGTGACTTCAGGGCAAAAATAAAAACCCAACCTCCCTCAGGGACAAAAAATCCACAGCTACAAAAGGCGACTGGGAATGCAATTTGAGGAGTCATATTTAAGATTCCATTTTTTTAAGCATAGATTTTCTGCGGCCTCAACAAAGTAACCCCGCTTTATTTCACAGAAAACTTTTGGAATAATTAAGGAATCCATCTGAAAATGTCGCCTGCGTTTTGTTCGCTGGGGTTGGCATCGACAAAGCCCATGATATGCACATCCATGCATGCGCAGACAAACAAACCGCGCAGCATAATCAGCAATCAAACTACAAGCAAGACTTTGTCGTGTGTCAATTCTATGGTTTCCCCCTTATTCCCCGAAACCGACTTTTGAAAGGTCCCGCCCAAGACTCCGTCTTCCGCGTCACGTGCTGCGTGTCGTCAATTGATCTCATCTTTCGTGCGTCTCTGGCGGAACTCTTTGACTCGTCCAAAGGACTTCTTCCCCAGGAATTTCTTTTTTATTTCTGCCCTTTCCATCCAAACTTGTGGGCTAAACTAACTGACGGAGAGAGTTCACTTTGTAGTTGATGGAATTAAAAGGAGAAATTGTTATTCCCAATCTCCACAGTGCATTCCGAAGTAAATTATCTTTATAATCGGAAATTCGAAACAGATGAAGGTAAACTCAAAACGACAGCCAAACATTTTTGGCCAGGACAAGACAAGGGCATGGAAATTTTCTGGATACATCCCAAAGTATTGAACTTGCTGGAAAGGAAATGAGAAAGACTCAGAAACCTCCATTATGCTTCCATTGGAGAGTACATTGCAGACTTATGGAGGAAACACTCAAGGCATTAGGATGGAAAGATTTCTATGGCTTTCATTAGCTTTCTGATCAATTTCTTGAAGATCTGCTGGAAAAAATCCAGAATGATAATTAAAGTTATTTCTTTGTGCACAAAAATGTCTGAATAGATATCCAATGATGTTTAATTTAAAGACTTTTGAAAGTTGGAGAACTGACATTCAATTTTTTATCCTAAAAATTATTCATCCCAAGGCCAAAAAATATAAAAAGAATTTTGATAGCGAATTTATCCATTCACCACAATTACACACACACCATATCATGAACACCTACCCACAGACCAGCGATAATTTGCGATTTAAAAAATTATTCGTTACATCTACAACACTCGAAAAATTAATCTTGTCTATTTTTTGGGAGCTAAATCGAGAAGTTTTTCATTATCATAAGAAAAATTTCAGCTATAGTATGATGCATCAAGCATGAATAAGCAAAGATAATTCCAAGACTGGAATTTAATTTTTGCGCACTTCCTCTCGTGTAGTTTCAAGAATAGCTGATCATTACTCAAACTTGAAAAGCAAAACTGAGTATTGAGCACAAAAAAAGATTTTCCATGGAACTTCTTACTGCATAAGTGAGAACAAAATACAGTACTGCTGAAAGTGAATGGAGGACATTTTCCTTGAACGCATTTATTACCGCTTGTCACACCTATACTAGAACGTTACGGTTATTTCAAAATTCAATATGAAATTTCACATAACGTCGGGAGCAAAAAATAATACTGCAGTATCTGTATTATCTGAGAGGTCTACAAATCCGACGAGTAGTGTATACACAGTATACCCATGAAAATTGTTTTGCATACTCTGTGCATATTTATTGCTACAAAACTACGGAAGCTTGAACAATAATGTTTCAAGCCTATGTTGCTGAAGTCTTCAAAATTTAAGACGGGAGTTTGGAACTGCCGTTCATAATTTTCAAGAATGAGAATGATGGCATTTAGAAAAAGAACAATTGTTTTTTAGGATGAAGTGTGTTGACCTTTTTGAGCTGATAATTATGTACAGTATAGGCTTCCTGTGGATGACTAATATACGGTGTCTGAAACATCATTCCNAATTATTCGTTACATCTACAACACTCGAAAAATTAATCTTGTCTATTTTTTGGGAGCTAAATCGAGAAGTTTTTCATTATCATAAGAAAAATTTCAGCTATAGTATGATGCATCAAGCATGAATAAGTAAAGATAATTCCAAAGATGGAATTTAATTTTTGCGCACTTCCTCTCGTGTAGTTTCAAGAATAGCTGATGATCACTACTCGAACTTGAAAAGCAAAACTGATAATTGAGCTCAAAAAAAGATTTTCCATTGAACTTCTCACTGCATAAGTGAGAACAAAATACATTATTGCTGAAAGTGAATGGAGGACATTTTCCTTGAACGCGTTTATTGCCGCTTGTCACACCTATACTAGAACGTTACGGTTGCTTCAAAATTCAATATGAAATTTCACATAACGTCGGGAGCAAAAAATAATACTATCTGTATTATCTGAGAGGTCTATATAAATCCGACGAGTAGGTACTGTATGATACACAGTATACGCATGAAAATTAAAAACGTATGAGACACGTATAAATAACGATGTTTTGATGCCTTCGAACTTGTTATTACAAAGTTCGGATACAACGACTTCAGAAGTTTTAAATTCTGCCCTCAAACCTTGACGGCAAGTATTAAAAGAAGAATGAGAATCATGGCATTTAGAAAAAGAACAATTGTTTCTAGGATGAAGTGTGTTGACCTTTTTGAGCTGATATCTATGTACAGTATAGGCTTCCTGTGGATGGCTAATATAAGGTGTCTGGAACATCATTCCGCGGGTCAGTCCAGCAAATAATTCCAGCGTATGAAAGTGATACAATGATGAAATTCATGATCAAGGCTAAAATCCGGGTTTTTCCCGTGCATTTACTGTACTCTCAAGAATTTTCGGCAACCTTATCCCCATTCCTCCCAGAGGAGTTCCCAGCACATAACCATGGAAAACGACGTGGCCAAAAACCCTGTTTCCGCAAAGCTGCTGGAAAGGTGTTTCGGATAACTGTTAGGAGGAGAGTGAAACATTTCTCGCCGCCTTTGCAAGATTAGGGCTGTGTTTTCTCCCGGTTTTTAGGACGTCCCTAAACGCAGTACCAGCGGAAACCGCCGCTAGGCTAGGGAGAACGTGTGCAGGCAAAAAGCGACTTAAGGCTAGCTAAAGGAACGGGTAAGGTGAATGAAAATACTTTTTTTTAAATAAGGGTGCGAATTTTTATGTAATTTTTTTTACCTCTGAGAGTGGTAAGGTTGCGTCAAACTACTCTTAACTTTAATGTGTGGCCATATTAACCATGTGCTCTTGCAGAATTAAAATGCACATCTTGATTTTAAGCTAAAATTTTGGCAGGAAAACCTTCAACTGGTACGGCACACACCGACATTTACTATTGATTTCTTTCAATACTAGGAATTCCTGCAATAAATTTGTAATTAAATATAAGTTATAAACAAGAAAGGGAAATTTTTGGATTTTACTTGTCTTTGTTATACTGTATTTATGTACTGTACTTTTCCCTGAATTATATTACCTGTTATATTGATTTTGAAACTAGTATTAATTCCAATCAAAGTATCGTTTTCAAAGTATTGTATCATGCATCAAAGTCATTGAATAATGAAACACATTCTTGATGAAGCTCTTTTTTTACTTCAAATGCATGACAGCACGTTTAAATTACTCCCTTTGTTTTCAAGTCGGTTTAGAATATGAAGAACTTAATTTCGGATGAAGATAATTCTTGCACAAGAAGTTGAAGATCTCAGCAAGTGTCATTCAAGAACGGGAAATTTGTCATCAATGAAACCTCCTGCTGTGCACGTAAATGATCCGAGTCTCATCCTGAGTAGCACGAAAACCTGCATTTTTGTTTTCAGTGGGATTTATTGAAGTGTGTCATGTCCCTTTGCTTGTGATGAAGTCTCTGAACACTAGCTGGATGAACCCGCAACACCACATTGGCTTGATGTACCCAGGAGAACTGCACCCTAGAATGGCCCTGTGTATAGGAATTAGGAATGGCAGGATTACACAAAGCCCCCCGCCCTGTGGTTGTTTGTTTCCTTGCCTTAGAGCCCCGATGAGCTTCATGCACAAGAATGAAATAAAATATAAAAATGCGGGGAATAGATAATGGCAGCGAAAGAGAACGTGGGGGTTGACCAAAAATGAAATGATACAACCCTAGAGGGGAGGCTAGAGGAAAAGATGCGCAAAAAATACTGAACTGGGGAGCCCAGGGCAACGGCGCCTTTGAGGGGATTGCTTGCGGGTTTGGAAGGCGACTATACAGCGGCGGCGGCGCCAGTCCTGGTTCTGAAGGATTTCACTTACTTCGGCTCTTGATAGGGAGCAGTCTTTCACACAGGGAGAGGCTCGAAAAGCTCGGATTTTGCTTCACACATCGCAGCGAGGTTTTTTTTTTTCCTTTTTAAAAACGTTTTCAGGTAACCTTTTTTATGCTCTGCAGCCGTCCTAAAATTCAAACATATTACCATGCAGTATTCATTAAATTGAATTTTTTTCTAAGCGGTAACTGTAAAGTGAGGATCTCTGCAAAAATGCGGGGGGGGGGGGGGG
>CAJPEX010000284.1:104235-118322 GCA_905338405.1 Notodromas monacha
TACTCTCAAGAATTTTCGGCAACCTTATCCCCATTCCTCCCAGAGGAGTTCCCAGCACATAACCATGGAAAACGACGTGGCCAAAAACCCTGTTTCCGCAAAGCTGCTGGAAAGGTGTTTCGGATAACTGTTAGGAGGAGAGTGAAACATTTCTCGCCGCCTTTGCAAGATTAGGCGACACAAAAGAGGGCCAAAAATCCTGCAGGGATTTGCGTCATGGTCGCCTTTGGCGGCGATCCGATCCCTCTTGCACACGTCCGTTTTTCGCTGAATTCCGATCGATTTCCTTGCCCATTCCACTTAGAAAATACTTTTTTTTTAAATAAGGGTGCGACTTTTTATGTAATTTTTTTTTACCTCTGAGAGTGGTAAGGTTGTGTCAAACTACTCTTAACTTTAATGTGTGGCCATATTAACCATGTGCTCTTGCAGAATTAAAATGCACATCTTGATTTTAAGCTATAATTTTGGCAGGAAAACCTTACACTGTTACGGCACACACCGACATTTACTATTGATATCTTGCAATACTAGGAATTCCTGTAGTAAATTTTTAATTAAATATAAGTTATAAACAAGAAAGGGAAAATTTTGGATTTTACTTGTCTTTGTTATATTTATGAACTGTACTTTTTCCCTGAATTATTTTACCTGTTATATTTTTTGAAACTAGAATTAATTTTAATCAAGGTATCGTTTTCAAAGTATTGTATCATGCATCAAAGTCATTGAATAATATATGAAACACATTCTTGAAGAAGCTCTTTTTTTTTACTTCAAATGCATGACAGCACGTTTAAATTGCTCCCTTTGTTTTCAAGTCGGTTTAGAATATGAAGAACTTAATTTCGGATGAAGATAATTCTTGCACAAGAATTTGAAGATCTCAGCAAGTGTCATTCAAGAACGGGAAATTTGTCATCAATGAAACCTCCTGCTGTGCACGTAAATGATCCGAGTCTCATCCTGAGTAGCACGAAAAGCTGCATTTTTGTTTTCAGTGGGATTGATTGAAGTGTGTCATGTCCCTTTGCTTGTGATGAAGTCTCTGAACACTAGCTGGATGAACCCGCAACACCACATTGGCTTGATGTACCCAGGAGAACTGCACCCTAGAATGGTGGACACATATCCTTAATCCTTACCGTCCTAATGTGTTTCGGGGGGCGGGACACCAACAAACAAAGGAACGGAATCTCGGGGCTACTCGAAGTACGTGTTCTTACTTTATTTTATATTTTTACGCCCCAATAGATAATGGCAGCGAAAGAGAACGTGGGGGTTGACCAAAAATGAAATGATACAACCCTAGAGGGGAGGCTAGAGGAAAAGATGCGCAAAAAATACTGAACTGGGGAGCCCAGGGCAACGGCGCCTTTGAGGGGATTGCTTGCGGGTTTGGAAGGCGACTATACAGCGGCGGCGGCGCCAGTCCTGGTTCTGAAGGATTTCACTTACTTCGGCTCTTGATAGGGAGCAGTCTTTCACACAGGGAGAGGCTCGAAAAGCTCGGATTTTGCTTCACACATCGCAGCGAGGTTTTTTTTTTCCTTTTTAAAAACGTTTTCAGGTAACCTTTTTTATGCTCTGCAGCCGTCCTAAAATTCAAACATATTACCATGCAGTATTCATTAAATTGAATTTTTTTCTAAGCGGTAACTGTAAAGTGAGGATCTCTGCAAAAATGCGGGGGGGTCGAAATGAAAAAGAATAAGTGGTTCACGTTCAAATCGGAATTTCCGCTGATCAACTGACATTTAAGCACTGTGAATCAGAGCCAGTCGAAAATTCAGATCTCTGTAAACAACAATGGCGGTGGGTCGTGGAAACAAGACGGGGTGTTTCTACGAGGTCGAAGTTGAAGTTTCTTGACGAAAGATCTGAGAAACGCTCTTTCAAAAAATGCTCTTCTATATCCGGAAACATTTAATTAGCTGCTTAATTTGAGAAAATGGTAACATACTCATAAATGTTAGACTAAACCAACCGTAATAAGAAGGTCATGTAACTTGGACAAATAAATTGACCAACCAAATAAAAGTGAAGCGTTATACTAAGGTATAGGTAGTGTTTTTGGTTCGGAAAAAAAGTGAGACATCCGGCCCTTGGAGTTTAAAAAGCTTATTTTCTTTTGAAATTATTTGTTGGGAAAGGAAGAAAAACAAGATACAAATAAATTAAATTGTTTCAGAGGCTGAGAAATGGTTTTCTCTCATAATGTTAGGAGCATGTCATGGGTCCATTGGATCCCTGACAAGGGAATTGAATTTTGCAGCCATCAGAGTGCAAGGTTTGAAGGACTTGAATCTTTTTCAGAGGAGTTACTTTTCAGTTGCCATTATCATCATTTGGCTGCTAGAGAAATGGCTGTTTGGAATGGCAGAATTGGTTCAGGATTGGTTGGTTAGCACAGATGAATTGAAAAAGTAATTTCTCTCAACATTCTGGGAAATCGTGATCTAAGGGGGAAGAGGAGAATATCTCTCCTTAGTTCCAAAAATAAAGGTACACGAGAGTGACGACCCACTCCTTATTTAGTTCAGTAAATAAGGACAGAGTTGATTGGCCAATTCTGGAAAAATCAAGAAAGGGATGAAATCACCTGATTTCTTTCTGGCTCATGATCAAGAAAAATCAACAAAGTGATGACCACTTCTTGGCCTTGGATGAGGCTCAGTGAGTCTCACTTAGCTAGCAATAACTGGATGAGGCTAAGTGAATCTCACCAAAACATGATTTTGGCAAGGCTCCCTGGCCTGAGGAGTACTTGGGTTTTCTTGGCCAGTTGTTGTTGGATGCAGCAGCTATGCTGTGTTTTGTATGTGACGACAGTAGAGCATCCTGAGTGAAACATTGTTTTTTTTTTGGAAAACCAGTCATTCATGCAATGGAGGTTTTTACATGCCATTGCAAAAAACATTTTCAGCCTACATGGAGTTTTTTCCTCAAGCAGGTTTTTTCCAAGCGGTCGTGTGAGTGACGAGTTTAGAAGAACTTTCCGTATTCCCCCTTATAAAGTTTTGGCTCTTTGGCCTTATTAACTCTGTACACAATGGAGTCGTCGCGTGAAAGACTCTCCACGACTACCCAGTTTGCGAGTTTGGATTGGTTTTCATCAAGAACTGAGAAATCAGAGCATTGTTTCTCGGGCTTTAAATTTGTATGCGTCGGTTTGATAAACGCCTGAACTTATTTTCCCTACACTTTTGTGCATCATTTTCTTGAAATTCGTGTGAATGGACAGCAATTTAATTTGATGACAAAATCTCTGTAGAATCAATGCTTTCTCGAATTTCATGAAAATCCGTGGATTTTTTCAGAAGTTTTCATTCAAGCTGAGTTGAAATGTATTTACTGTTACTGTGAAGAGAAGGAAAGCAGTAGATTTTATAATTGCATACTGCTTCAAAGGTTTTTCATTTACTTTTTTTTCTAGCAATAATCGCATGATTGAACATCCAACAGCACTTGAACTTTTCTCCCACCAGTGAACACATACAAATGCCCTTCAAATGCATGTCTTCAGGGTGAATTTTTTCAAGCATTTGTGTCAAGGATAGCTAGTACAGTATCAACAGCTGTATAATGTCGTCAGGCAGCAGTGTAGTTATTGCTACGTGTGTAATTAACATGGATTTTGCTTTCTTTTTGTACTTGAAGACGATTAAACTAATACAAAATTTTTTTCAATTTTTGAAAATGGCTTGAAGTTCGAAAAAATTGTGTTGTCAGGAGGTCAGGTCAGGACTCAGTCTCACACGATCAATGAAACGATTTTCAAGCGTGGCTGGGATATTTTTTTGCTGGATCAAGATAGGTAATCATACACGTATTTATGAAACAAATTAAGCTTAAATACTGCGGATANGGAGTTTAAAAAGCTTATTTTCTTTTGAAATTATTTGTTGGGAAAGGAAGAAAAACAAGATACAAATAAATTAAATTGTTTCAGAGGCTGAGAAATGGTTTTCTCTCATAATGTTAGGAGCATGTCATGGGTCCATTGGATCCCTGACAAGGGAATTGAATTTTGCAGCCATCAGAGTGCAAGGTTTGAAGGACTTGAATCTTTTTCAGAGGAGTTACTTTTCAGTTGCCATTATCATCATTTGGCTGCTAGAGAAATGGCTGTTTGGAATGGCAGAATTGGTTCAGGATTGGTTGGTTAGCACAGATGAATTGAAAAAGTAATTAGAGAGTTGTAAGACCCTTTAGCACTAGATTCCCCCTTCTCCTCTTATAGAGAGGAATCAAGGTTTTTATTTCCATGTGCTCTCACTGCTGGGTGAGGAATAAATCAAGTCATTTATTCCTGTCTCATGATTGGCCAATTCTGGAAAAATCAAGAAAGGGATGAAATCACCTGATTTCTTTCTGGCTCATGATCAAGAAAAATCAACAAAGTGATGACCACTTCTTGGCCTTGGATGAGGCTCAGTGAGTCTCACTTAGCTAGCAATAACTGGATGAGGCTAAGTGAATCTCACCAAAACATGATTTTGGCAAGGCTCCCTGGCCTGAGGAGTACTTGGGTTTTCTTGGCCAGTTGTTGTTGGATGCAGCAGCTATGCTGTGTTTTGTATGTGACGACAGTAGAGCATCCTGAGTGAAACATTGTTTTTTTTTTGGAAAACCAGTCATTCATGCAATGGAGGTTTTTACATGCCATTGCAAAAAACATTTTCAGCCTACATGGAGTTTTTTCCTCAAGCAGGTTTTTTCCAAGCGGTCGTGTGAGTCTGCTCAAATCTTCTTGAAAGGCATAAGGGGGAATATTTCAAAACCGAGAAACCGGAATAATTGAGACATGTGTTACCTCAGCAGCGCACTTTCTGAGAGGTGCTGATGGGTCAAACGCTCAAACCTTTGGTTTTCATCAAGAACTGAGAAATCAGAGCATTGTTTCTCGGGCTTTAAATTTGTATGCGTCGGTTTGATAAACGCCTGAACTTATTTTCCCTACACTTTTGTGCATCATTTTCTTGAAATTCGTGTGAATGGACAGCAATTTAATTTGATGACAAAATCTCTGTAGAATCAATGCTTTCTCGAATTTCATGAAAATCCGTGGATTTTTTCAGAAGTTTTCATTCAAGCTGAGTTGAAATGTATTTACTGTTACTGTGAAGAGAAGGAAAGCAGTAGATTTTATAATTGCATACTGCTTCAAAGGTTTTTCATTTACTTTTTTTTCTAGCAATAATCGCATGATTGAACATCCAACAGCACTTGAACTTTTCTCCCACCAGTGAACACATACAAATGCCCTTCAAATGCATGTCTTCAGGGTGAATTTTTTCAAGCATTTGTGTCAAGGATAGCTAGTACAGTATCAACAGCTGTATAATGTCGTCAGGCAGCAGTGTAGTTATTGCTACGTGTGTAATTAACATGGATTTTGCTTTCTTTTTGTACTTGAAGACGATTAAACTAATACAAAATTTTTTTCAATTTTTGAAAATGGCTTGAAGTTCGAAAAAATTGTGTTGTCAGGAGGTCAGGTCAGGACTCAGTCTCACACGATCAATGAAACGATTTTCAAGCGTGGCTGGGATATTTTTTTGCTGGATCAAGATAGGTAATCATACACGTATTTATGAAACAAATTAAGCTTAAATACTGCGGATAACTGATAATATCTGATCAAAAATTTAAATTCTTGTCTATAAACTGTTCTCCCAGACTTTAAAATAAATTGATACAAACTTCAATTACCTGGCCACCATGAAGATATGTTTCTTTCTCGCAGTAAATCATGTGCACAAAGAGAAAGAGACAGAAGAAATTATTTGGAATTTTTAAATTTCAAACCCATTCGCTTTCAAACTTATGACATTGTTCCTAAATTATTATCAAGAATGGAATATTTGTTATTCATGGATGGAAAAAAGAAATCATCGCCTCTGAAGAGGAAGAACCACAAAGATGTAAAAAAATTGATAACATTGTTTGCCAAACTTAGGGACGGTTTCCATCATTATTTGGGAATACTGTATCCTTCAACATTCAAGTGGCATCCTCAATTAGTCCGGGAATTTCTGGCCTGGGTGGCCTGTGCAGCCCAGCAAAGTGGGGCATTCAAACCTGTTGGAGGAGAAAATCTCCCGACCACACAGTTTGGCAAACAAGTTTCCCTTGTTCTCTTTGCCCTGGAACCAAGGAGCAGGGGTCAATAATCACGACGGGTGGCCCGAGAGCACAACCATTTCCATCCATTGAATGCCTGCACTTCTTCCTTTGAGCAGAAGGAATTGTGCAGAAGACTGCGTGGAAAAGAAGGCTTTTGCGCAAGTGCATAAATCGGCGGAACAATCAGTTGTTGACTGCTAAGCGGCGGCGGCATGGCAATAAGGGGGCGGACGAATGATGCGCGTGAGAGGTGGGGGGTCGTTATACAGGCACAACTTGAAAAAAAAATAAAATAAAGAAATGAAAATTTTTGTTTCTCGCGGGAAATTGGCGGAACGAAAGAGCCCCTTCCTCCATTTTTCTTTTTGCGGACGATTCTTTGAGGATGCGGAAACAATGCTCAGCAGTTTCACGGATAAATGGATGCCCTGGGAGGTGGCGATTGATTGATAAATATGTCTTTCCACATCGTGAATGCCACATGAAGGTTTTTGCATTGATGACAAGTGCTCTTTTCTGGGTGCCTCATCAACGTACATTTTCTTTTCAATTGTTTGTCCATTTTTGAATTGCTGAGGGGGATGAAAAATTACGAGCTTACAAATCCCAAAATCTGGAGTTTTAACGACTCTAACAGACAGGGGTCAATAATCACGACGGGTGGCCCGAGAGCACAACCATTTCCATCCATTGAATGCCTGCACTTCTTCCTTTGAGCAGAAGGAATTGTGCAGAAGACTGCGTGGAAAAGAAGGCTTTTGCGCATGTGCATAAATCGGCGGAACAATCAGTTGTTGACTGCTAAGCGGCGGCGGCATGGCAATAAGGGGGCGGACGAATGATGCGCGTGAGAGGTGGGGGGTCGTTATACAGGCACAACTTGAAAAAAATAAATAAATAAAGAAATGAAAATTTTTGTTTCTCGCGGGAAATTGGCGGAACGAAAGACCCCCTTCCTCCATTTTTCTTTTTGCGGACGATTCTTTGAGGATGCGGAAACAATGCTCAGCAGTTTCACGGATAAATGGATGCCCTGGGAGGTGGCGATTGATTGATAAAGATGTCTTTCCACATCGTGAATGCCACATGATGGTTTTTGCATTGATGACAAGTGTAGAAAAGACCCACGGAGTAGTTGCATGTAAAAGAAAAGTTAACAAACAGGTAAAAACTTAACGACTCCCCCTACTTTTTAATGCTCGAATGTTTAGGGTTTTAGACCTCAAAATTGCTGAGATTGTCTCTGGTTGTAAAATAATCTAACTCGGAAATTGAGATTAACGTAACAATTGCGGTCTTGAGGATTAACCTCTGGCACATTCTTTTCAAATTTCGTGCAATGAGAGTCAAACAAACTTGTTATGTTGTTATATGAAGGTTTTCGATGGGATTTGGGATTCATTTTCAATCTTTGAAGATGTTTAAGACTAATGAAAATATTTTACTGGATACAATGGACCATGTTCATTTTGCATACAAAATTCCATTGACGTTTTTCTGAAGAACTGCGAATAAATCTATGCATTGCATTGATTTATACGCAAGAGATGGTTCAAAAGTTTCGTCGGCAAGAAATTAATTTCATTGACTATCCTAGTTTCTGAAGATTGGGTTCATCCAGAAACTTCTGAGAATTTAAGATTTAAAATATGCATTCAATGTTCAAAGACTTTCTTTTCAGCAACCCGTAAATTTGTCAACATATTGATCAATAGTAACAGCATTTGACATTTCAGGCAACCTTTATGCTGGTCAGCATATTATGAAAATTGCAATTTCCAAGATCAGAACCATGATTCGCCTCGACATGGTATCGAGATTTTTTGTAAAAATGATTATAGATTATATTTAAAAATGTTTATAAATTCAAATTTTTGAAAAATCGATGTGGAGCAGGTGATCCGTACTGTATTTTTTTGCAGTAATTGTGGCGTGCGCTGAAAATGCTGGCTTTTCTGCATTTCAAAACCGGTTAAAAACCTTCGAACACGGATGATGAAATCTTCGAACAAATTTCAGAAACCACGTTAACCTATATTGTGTTCCAAAATGCGAAGGAGAAAATATCAACAGAAGCGATGGAGATAATTCTCCCGCATACTATTGGATTTAGCATTGGAACAGCTCCATGAGGAATCGATTTTATTTTAACTTCATAAAAATAAAATCAGGAAATTTATGGCGCCTTCTTGAAAGCGTTTTGAGCATGAGAAAATGTTTGAAGCTTGAATTTTCGAATCTGCATTTGTTTTACAGTTAAAACATGAACCTCATTCGCAAAGAGTAAACTTGAACATTGCACATATATTTCTCCGTGTGACATACAATAGTTACAACTACTGTATTTGATTTAACAAAAAACAAAATTCTCCGTGAGCACATACAGTATTACACTGTACATTGAACGATAATCGGTTTTCATGTGCTGTAGCATAAACGAGCAATTGTGCTTTGGGTTGAAAATAGACGAGAATGTTTCAGTCGATGATTTATACAGACACGTTTTCGGAAACTATCTGACATCATGTTGCGCATCTATAGTGAAGAAGATGAATCATATTTTGCTACTGAATGAAAAAGTGTGCAGTCAATCAATCCTTTGGCACAAACTTCAAGATCAATGAGTTCATTTTTCAAAATATGACTTTCTGTTCTTTTCAGCGGGATCCCGCTGATTTCCTTACTCTGACACACACAAAAAATAAGGCGGAAAAGCTCTTCCGAACGAGAAATTTGGCTTTAGTTCGTCGAGTTTCCGGTGCATGCCGCGATTTCGAGCGTTACACAATGCTCGTGTAATCAGATTCGGAATGCACCGGATTTCGCTGGAAGAAATCCTCAGCTGGCATTGGCGGCGAAGACACAAAGCAACTACAGGCAGGAGAGGACACATGCACGCATGCAAGGCCCCAGTGTATCGGAGACTCGCACACACACACACACACACACACACAAACAACAACAAAAACAACAGAAAAAAATATAAAAAATAAAGACAGAGAAGAAAAAGGTGGATAGTTAGGGCAAGCAAACGAAGACACCCGGTAAGGTATAGGGAGAACAGAACTTCTACCCTCTCGGTCGTCTGTCGGTTGACAAGGTCGCCGGTGCTGGTGCCGCGGGGAGATTAATTTCATTGTTGCCGCGTCGGCAGAAACAAACGCTGCGAGACGCACGCGCCTGCTTTTCCGAGTCGAGTTGAGCTGCGGAGGTGGCGGCGTCGGCGGCGGCGGCGGCAACGATGGTGGTGGTGGCTGATAGTGGCGGCGTGCGACCATTCGGAATTCTTTCATGCAAGCCGACCAATGCCCGCAGTTTTTTTCTTTTCGATTTTGAGAACAGCCAATTCAACGTATAGCGTTGGAAATACTGTACTGTAGCCAAAATCCATGCTTCAATAATTGAGAACCAGCGACCAACTGTCATACATACCGAAAACTCATGCGGCCGGTGTGTTGAAAGTGGTAAAACTGTCAAATCTTCATGATGCGTGTAATAGTTCCTTTTCAGAAAAACTTGCAGTGAAACCAATGGGAAACAAAACTCCATAGATACATGTACAGTCAAACCTCTCTAGGTCAAATTTCAAGGGACCTGCCAAAAATTCAAATTAGGGATGTATTGAATTATATTGGTCTGAACTATACAATACAAAGCCCATTTAATCAGGGAAAATTAGAAAAAATGGTGATATTCTGGGGCTTAGATAGCTTCTTAAATGAGTCAAAAGGCGCTGCTGAACTTGGAGGCAGAGGTTCATTTGCCCAATTCAGTCTTTCACTTCTTTTAAAACATATGAATTTATGTTTTTATTGCTTCTTTTCTTTCTTGGGTCAAGAAAATAATGGCCAACAGGCCACATACAATTTGACTTATGGACATTGGAGGGGACAAGCTTTTGACAGGGAGGTTTTTAATGTATTGTTTCTAAGGGGATTCAGATTGGGTTCTAAAAAAAATGAATTAGAAGGGGTATTTGACTTAAGGAGGTTTGAGTTATCAAGGTTCACCTGTATTTGTATTGTACTAGTGTTGGTTCACAAATAAATGGCATACAACAAAATGTCTCCAATCAAGCTGAATAAATGCACTTATTTCGGTAAAGCGTGAATTATTTGCAAGTAGTGTACTGTACTGTATATGATCAACATTCAATAAAAAACCAGCTTACACCTGCCATTTTAATTTTCTGCTTCCAGATTCAAATTTATCCAGCACTAAAGTTCAGCATATTTCCATAGGTGTGACACGTGTGCTTATTCTTCAAATATATTTTTCCTACGTACTTGTCAAACTTGCAGTTGAGACGAAACTTCTTGAGGATAAACCCTGCTTTAATCAAATACAGGTGAACCTTGATAACTCTAACCTCCCTAAGTCGAATACCCCCTAAGTGAAATTTTTTAAATATCTCCATCTGAATGCCCTTATAGGAACAATAGATTAAAAACCTCCCTAAGTCAAAAGCTTTTCCCTCAAACCTCCAAAATTCGAATTTTCTGTGGCCAGTCGGCCATAATTTTCTTCTCCCAAGAAAGAAAAAAGCAATAAAAACAGAAATGCATGGGTTTTAAAAGAAATGAAAGACTTATTTGGGCAAATGAACTCCTGCCTCCAAGCTCAGCAGACTTTTCAACTCATTTTCAAAGCCTTTTAAGCCCCAGAATATCACCATTTACATTCTTCCAATTTTCAACCTGTAAAATTCTGAGCCTCCCTATGTCGAAACCTCCCTAAGTCAATTTTTTTTGGGAGTCCCTTGAAATTCGACTTAGAGAGGTTCGACTGTAAATTTTATTGTAGTATAATTCACCTGAAAATCATCGCAGCTTTGATTCTCACTATACGGTACTGTACTTGATATCCTTTGTACAGTATATGTACGGGATCAAGAGCTGATGAAGGGGACCGAAAATGAATGGAAAACACAGGTCAGCTGTGTGCCTGTTTATGCATCAAAGTCCTTCTCACACGAAACCGAAGACATTCGTGGTTTTATTAAAGGGAAACAGTCAACAGGAATCAAACGAGAAACAACAAACAACAAAACAGTACAAAAATCCAGCACTCCGGATTTCCTACAGTAGCAATCCAAAAGACACACTCTTCCTATGCTTGTCACTGTTCTTTCTTGGTGACCAAATTTGGTCATGCTGGTTCAAATAAGTCACCTCATGCCCTGATACCAAGGCACCAGCAACATGTAGGTGCCGCGCCTTGACAATACTGTATTCAAGCTGACTCCAGGAAAGCATAATCAAAATTCATGCTTTCGAATATCAAAAAAATAATTTCCCTAGACCTCATCAGGGAAATAGCGAGAAAATTTCCATACCGTGTTTTGTCTTGGCCAAAAATTTGGCGGCTGTCTTTTTGAGTTTACCTTCGTCAGATTTGAATTCCTGATTATAAAGATAATATACTGCGGAATGCACAGTGGAAATTTGAGAATAACACTTTATCGTTTCTCCCTTCATGCCACCAACTACTAAGTCAGTTCTCCGTCAGTTAGTTTAGCCCACAAGTTTGGCTGGAAAGGGGAGAAAAAATTGAAACAAAAAAAGAAGTCCTGGGGAAGAAGTCTTCTCTACAGTCAAAGAGTTCCGCCAGACGCCGAAAGATGAGATCAACCGACGAGGCGACGACACCCAGCACGTGACGGGGAAGACCTGAGTCTTGGGCGGAACCTTTCATACGAGGGCAACCATAGAATTGGCACACAAAAAAGGCTTTCTTGTAGTTAGATTGCTGATTATGCTGCGCGGTTTGTTTGTCTGTGCACGGATGTGCATCATGGCTTTGTCGATGACAACGCCAGCGAACAAAACGCATGCCACATTTTCAGACGAATTTCTTAATCATTCCAAAAGTTTTCTGGGATAAAATGCAGGGTTACCTTGTTGAGGCCTCAGAAAATCCGCGCTAAAAGTATCGAAATTTTGAATGACTATTGTAACTTGGTTTTTAATTCGAGCTGATTGAAGTAAAAACTTTTTCTCAACAATTTTTCTCCTGTCAGAAAATTTTCTCGAACCAAATGGGATCAAAGAAATTTCATGGCGCAGTATCTATACAAGAATATTTGTGTGCAGCAGACATATTTTCAATGACTTTTTGCAGAAGATTTTGTTTTCAAGATTTTACAACCGTTAACAAGTTAAACCATGTGATTTGGACTATATGGACTACATGTTATCTTATTTTTTAATAAGACGGTGTGATGGGATCTTGGTACTACGGGTGGTCATGACACTAGAAAAGATTAGGGGTGGTCCTCAAGCATGTGTCCTGCACTTATCACAAACACTATTTTGAACTTTCTCATGTATTTTGCTAATTCCAATGCCCACATGTGGCTGGGAACCCATTTTTGCACATACGACCTTTTCTTACAAAACAACTTTTTCAAGTCAAAAATGTTTGCATGTTGAAAGTCTTCAATAGTTCCCCTTCATTTTGTTTTATTTTCACTGTAAAGGAGATATTTCGCATGTGTGTCGAATAAACTTAACAGTCTGAAGTGACTGTAGGGTTTCCTGTTGGCGTTCAATTTTTCAATGCAAGAAAAATAGAATTAAAAGTAATCAAAGGTTGGAAATAATTAAGGCGTCAAAAGCATTCTTTTATTTCTGCCTTGAACATCCAACAAAGCTTAGCATGTCTATAATTACGTGCGTGCACTTGATGGCATATGACCTCAAGTGCTATTCTCAGCATATGCTGGGTTGTGACCCCATCTTGTAAAAAATGTACAGCGACTCTAGAAGCAGGGACAAAGTATCACTCACCGAAGTGCTGGCATTTTGACATGGATTTTCACGACCCAAGGAAAGCATTTTCCTAGATCATAGCCTGAGGTCGTGGGGAAAAAGTGCCGTGTATCAAGAAGCATTGAAAGAAACATTTTTGGGTCCGCCTTGAGGATTTTTTGTAGAGGAGAAGAAAATAATGAGTCAAATCTGTGGAATTCATGCGGAAGTTGTTCGTACGTGTAGAGTGCAAGAAGAAGAAAGTATGGAGGTTTTGAAGATCAAGGAATTCATCTCCATTGAATTCCGAAAGACTCTTGTTCAACTTCCGGGGGATATGAAGAAGATAAATAGAAGAGGAGTTCCACAAAACTGTAACGTAGTAGTAAAACTCTCGTTCTGTTGTCACCGGTCAGCAATAAATTCATGATGCTTGTTTTTTTTTTGTCCCTGTTGTTTCTGCACAAATAATTAGATTTGTTAGGGTACGATGGTGTTGTGGTCACAATCCTCTGAACAAAGGGATATCTATGATATGAAACCTTACAAAATGATTTTTTAATACAGCGTGGCATACGATTTCATTTATGACATATGAGTATAAATTTCTCCCTCAACAATTGATATTTTCATCAGTCTTCAAATTCAGCATCACTGCCAAAAAAAATTGCCGGAATATACTGTACATGTAGAAGTATGCTCATTGCAAACATTTGATATTGATGCAAATATTTTGGGCTATTGAACTTGGACTGCCTGCAATCTCATAAACCACTCCCGTTTTGTGGAAGAATATATCTTACACTCTTTCCTGCATCCTTAAAGAGATGAAATTATAACTTTTGACCTCCATTCACCTCCAGCAAAACTGCAACAAATGAATAGCGTGACTTTTAAAGCAATAGTGGCAAAAAACCGCAGAGTTGTTTAAAACCTTCAAAATCCTTTGATTTGCATTTTACTTGTTTCCTAGTCGCACTAACTTTGAATTTGTATGAGAAGTTAAGCTTAACGTCTTCACACACAGGATTAATTTCTTCAACCTGATGTTTCCTCTCATCAGGAAGTGAACGCGACTGAGCGGGTGTATATGTGAACCTGGGATTAACGGGAATATTTCACAGTTTTCAACGCCCGTCATTTTTTCTCTTCTGTTTAAAAAGCTGGCATTTCATATAATGGAATTTTAATCGTGGGAAATAAAAGTAG
>CAJPEX010000285.1:8248-126456 GCA_905338405.1 Notodromas monacha
CACAGATACAGCATTGGAGGGAGAAATCGAAGGAAACCAAGCCCTGGACACGTTCGCCGACTTTTCGATAAATCACTGTCCCCGAGGTTACTACGTTTTTTTTTTCTCCCCTTATTATTCGGATGGTTCCCGCGAAGACGACGATGCCATCATCGCGAGACCTGGGCATTCAGCAAAGGCTTTTCTTCGCTCCGTTCTCTCCATCCGCAACGTGACCCGAATCTGGCCCGAGATTTTCGGCGCCCCTCGTCGCATGCCTCCATGCACTTCCTACACTTCCGAGGGGTTATTTTCGAAATTCTGTGACGAGAATTCGCCACAAATAACCTTTATGCTGACTTTATAGAGCACAGTATTGCACATTAATAACCCATTTATGGCGACTTGACGTCAACGAATGTTAAAAGTGAACAAAGTCGTACGAAGTGCGGCGACACGTCTTTATTTTATTTTTTATTTTTTGGATTCACGGACTTGGAAAAGGAAAGCCTTGTGTGTTGAATCTTGTGTTCAGTCACTTTCTCAATTGAGATACCTGCATTTTTCACGCCTTTTGGCGTGCACTATGATAACTGACCTTCGCACAAGTCTCATTAGAGGTATTCGTAAAGATTTTGCCAATATCTTCGAGCCATCTCTACATGGACAGCAGAAATGCAACCGTTCATTTTTCGGTTAATGAAAAGTCCTACGAATCACTGGAATTGAGTCATTAAAGTTTGGTAGAACTTCAAACTATCCTTTTTCGCATATTATCGGTAATATATAAAGAATACTTTCCTCCATTTCGTACCAAACAAAAATTTAATTTGCACGTCTCCCTCTGTAGTCTCGCGGATTACATGCAGAAATGGAAAGATCGGGTTCTTTTTTTTTCTGAGTATCTCATTTGTCTTCGAAAAGTTGGGATTTGAAAACTGCTTCTGACGGACAACGTTTCCACGATGAAGGGTGTCAAATATGAGAATTTATTCAAGATTACACGATAGTCCTTGTGAAGGCAACAGTGAAAGAATACATTTGAGAATTCCTGCAGCAATTATAACAACGTTTCAGGAAAAAAAAAAATACAAGCCGCAATCGAAGAACCCAACAACAGCCAATGAAAAAAACTGAAGTATTCTAATTCATTCTTAATTTCCTCGTAGGTCAATATCCCGTGCCAAAAAATGAATAAAAAATAAATGACTTCGAAAACTTGTTTCCCGCGTCTTGAGGATCCCCTGCAGCGTGGGTTGCGTACGTTTATTTTTACATGACTTCCTGGGTTCACGTAACGATTAGTCTTGAAACCCCACAAGAAAAGTAAAAACTTACTCGGGGACACAGTCTTACGTCTTACGACTACTTAAATGTGGCTTTAAAATCTTTTGCATAAAAATTAATGCGTCGGTTATTTTTAAATGTAAACAAAGAAATGAAGAGGTACTTCTTGAGGTACTCGTCGCTGAGAATGCAGCTTTTGTAAAGGTCGTCTGAAAATCCCTCGAGCACTTTTGGCTAAGTCCTCTGAAAAATGAGCACTCGAAATGAAAGTCCTATTTTATTTTTTCAAAAAAATGTCTCAATGAAAAGGGTATTCATACTTCAAGTTATACAGTCAAGTTTGTCGGTAAATGTGTGATTATTCTGAAAATTATCCAGGCATGAAACAGCTGAGTTTTCCGCACAAAGTAATAATTTTTCGCCACTTTAACCGACCCGGCACTAAACTTTGTTGGAATCCCTTCAAGTGGACAAAAATTTGTTTCCGGATGCATTCCTATGCTTGAAATCCATTTCTATTTCATGATATGACCAAAGCAAAACTCATGATGGAATGACAATCTGAACTTGAAAACGTGTCGTGTGTGATGCACATACAGCAGGACTTTCGGATCAACCCTCTCGTCGCATAATTCCTCTCGGGAGAGAAAAGAGGGCTTTTGGGACTTTTTCCCCGCCTTCGATCTTTCTCTTTTTTTTCCATATTCAGCTATCTGGTCGCAGGGTTTGTAAGCCCTGGTGATGAAGGTCGATGATGGAAAAGAAATCGCTGTTCAGTCCCTTCGATGTCACCCTCGAATTCTGCTGACCGACGCGAGTTCATCAGTGGCCGTGAGATTGAGGAGGAACTTTTTCCGCCACGCCACTTTGCCAATGGCAATTGAATGGTATAGGCAATATTGCCCTTTTTATTGCCTCTCAGGCTCAACGGAAAGTCGGGGTAACCGTTACCCAAGGTTAGGGCAAAGTTTTGCGGGGGACGGTTGCAAACCCCCGTCCCGCAACTCATTTCTGGTTCTACTACAAAAGTGTTACCAGAACGGTATTACCGTACTCTTCGCCCTCCCAACGCACTTTGCAACGTCAAAATTATTTGCTGGGGATAAGTTGATTGAGAACAAAGTGCAGTATTTTTACCATATTTAATATTGTTTCATTTTATTTTTGAAGACAAGCAATACTTTAGTACAAATATTAGTTCATTTAAAGGAGAGTTCTATTTATATCAGAGAATTTCACTTCATTTCATCAGAAGTACTGTACTTGCATTATTTGTTTTAGAAGCATTTTAAATTACGTATTCCCCATTTCCACTAAAATTCCTGGCAGAAATGTGCTAAAAATCATTAATCTCAATATAACGAATTTTTCGTTAATAACGAATTTTTTTTGGTCCCTGGGAATTCGTTGTAACGAGATTTTACTGATATGAGAACAGGCACAAGCCGAAGTAACTTTTCGACCCTCCAGCAATGCACCCACGCAGAAATAATGTGCATTTTGCTGAGCCGCGCCCACTTGAACTCGGAATGCCTAATGAACTTCATTAAATGCGCAGTCACCAGGACTCACCACGGTGGAGAAATAACCCTGAAAATGTCTCTCTCTGTAATGTATGGTTCTGTACATATGTACCCCCTCCCAATGTGTCATCCCGCCTCCCATTCCCATGGTGATGCTGCAAATAAGTACAAATGGAAGTTCAGACAAGAAATCTCGACAGGCGCGAAAAAGAAAAAAAAGTTTGCCCTCCCTTTTTTCCCCCTCCGCCGTCATGCAGCAGCGCGTTCGTATCCAAGAAAACTTCTCCCTTTTTTGTTCCTTATCCCTGAAACCCAAAAATAAAAATAAAATGAAGTTGGCACCCGAGCACACGCACACACACACACACACACACACAGATACAGCATTGGAGGGAGAAATCGAAGGAAACCAAGCCCTGGACACGTTCGCCGACTTTTCGATAAATCACTGTCCCCGAGGTTACTACGTTTTTTTTTTCTCCCCTTATTATTCGGATGGTTCCCGCGAAGACGACGATGCCATCATCGCGAGACCTGGGCATTCAGCAAAGGCTTTTCTTCGCTCCGTTCTCTCCATCCGCAACGTGACCCGAATCTGGCCCGAGATTTTCGGCGCCCCTCGTCGCATGCCTCCATGCACTTCCTACACTTCCGAGGGGTTATTTTCGAAATTCTGTGACGAGAATTCGCCACAAATAACCTTTATGCTGACTTTATAGAGCACAGTATTGCACATTAATAACCCATTTATGGCGACTTGACGTCAACGAATGTTAAAAGTGAACAAAGTCGTACGAAGTGCGGCGACACGTCTTTATTTTATTTTTTATTTTTTGGATTCACGGACTTGGAAAAAGAAAGTATTGTGTGTTGAATCTTGTGTTTGATCACTTTCTCAATTGAGATACCTGCATTTTTCACGCCTTTTTTGGAGTGTACTACAATAACTGATCTTTGCACAAGTCTTGGCATTCGTGACGATTGTGCCAATATCTTCGAGCCATCTCTTCATGGACAGCAGAAATGCAACCGTTCATTTTTCGGCTAATGAAAAGTCCTACGAATCACTTGAATTGAGTCTTTGCAGTTTGGTAGAACTTCAAACTATCCTTTTTCACATATTATCGGTAATTTATAAAGAATACTTTCCTCCATTTCGTACCGAACAAAAATTTAATTTGCACGTCTCCTTCCGGAGTCTCGCGTATTACATGCAGAAATGGGAAGATCGCGTTCTTTTTGTTTCGTGAATATCTCATTTGTCTTCGAAAAGTTGAAGTTGGGATTTGAAAACAACTTCTGACGGACAACGTTTCCACGATGAAGGGTGTCAAATATGAGAATTTATTCAAAATTACAGGATAGTCATTGTGAAGGCAACAGTGAAAGAATACATTTGAGAATTCCTGCAGCAATTGTAACAACGTTTCAGGAAGAAAAAAAATACCAGCCGCAATCGAAGAACCCAACGACAGCCAATAAAAAAAAAACTGAAGCATTCTAATTCATTCTTAATTTCCTCGTAGGTCAATATCGCGTGCCGAAAAAAATACATAAGAAATAAATTACTTCGAAAACTTGTTTCCCGCGTCTTGAGGATCCCCTTCAGCGTGGGTTGCGTACGTTTATTTTTACATGATTTCCTGGGTTCACGTAACGATTAGTCTTGAAACCCCACAAGAAAAGAAAAAACTTACTCGGGGACGCAGTCTTACGTCTTACGACTACTTAAATGTGGCTTTAAAATCTTTTGCATAGAAATTAATGCGTCCGTTATTTTCAAATGCAGAAGAAGAAATGAAGAGGTACTTCTTGAGGTACTCGTCGCAGAGAATGCAGCTTTTGTAAAGGTCGTCTGAAAATCCCTGGAGCACTTTTGGCGAATAAGTCCTCTGAAAAATGCCCACTCGAAATGAAAGTCATATTTTATTTTGTCAAAGAAAATCTCTCAATGAAAAGGGGAATCCATACTTCAAGTTATAGTCAAGTTTGTCGGTAAATGTGTGATTATTCTGAAAAGCATCCAGGAACGAAAAAGCTGAGTTTTTTTTAAACAAAGTAATAATTTTTCGCCACTTTAACCGACCCGAAACTAAATTTTGCAGTAAGCCCTTCAAGTGGCCAAAAATTTGTTTCCGGATGCATTCCTATGCTTGAAATCCATTTCTATTTCATGATATGACCAAAGCAAAACTCATGGTGGAATGACAATCTGAACTTGAAAACGTGTCGTGTGTGATGCACATACAGCAGGACTTTCGGATCAACCCTCTCGTCGTATAATTCCTCTCGGGAGAGAAAAGAGGGCTTTTGGGACTTTTTCCCCGCCTTCGATCTTTCTCTTTTTTTTCCATATTCAGCTATCTGGTCGCAGGGTTTATAAGCCCCCCACTACTTCCAGCTACTACCTTTTCTTTAGCGACAAGTCAGGGAAGCTACAGTGGGAGCTTAAGACGACTGGCTGCGCTCAAGTAGTCACCGGCACTCTAACTCCTCCTTGAAAAAGGCGGTGCGGCTATATTATGGTGGCAAAGACGTTCTCTGCCAGCACGTGGAAAACTTCGTTTTCAAGAATTTCCCAAGGTTCGATTTCGCATTGATCATCTCCGGGAAATCAGCATTTTCATTTTTCCATAGAGAAACCGCAACGTGAAATGAGTGATGACCACATTGAAATATGAATCATGCGTATAAACGAATATGTGAAAAATATTTATCGTTGGCAAGCAATGAATTTACGAGCACGCAAAAAACTTGCTTGCTGCTGGTGAACGATCTGGCAGCTGTGAATAGCTGGAAAACATTTCTTGCATTTTGATCAATATCTGGCGAATGGAAATTAATCCGATTTTTTTTTTTTTTAGCTCCAAGGAACTCGTGCACTTTTCCTGTTGAGAAGAAATGCATCTTAAAATGAGAAACGATCACCAGCAAAAACGCTCTTGACATGCTGACAAAATCTACTGTTTTTATTCGCTGAAGACTGTGAAAAGAATTTTTCCGGATTTTTCACAAGAAATTGAATGAATTCAGATACAAAATCCCAGTTTATCGAACCTCATCAGCCATTTCACCATTTTACAGATTCATGAGGAAAAATCCACGTCAATTTAGACAAGATTCCTGTACTGCTCCATACTCATGTGTTACGGGATTAAATCTGAGGCTTCAAATGAGAGGTATTTTCGCAATTGATTTAGGAAGTCTTGCAGTTAGGAGTCATTCTTTATTTTTTTTAAAGAGAAACCGAAGCATTCAAACCTATGAATTGAAAATTGTTCGATGCCGTTTTCGTAATTTCACAGGAAGCAGACTATTTTTTCCGAGGAATTGAAATTTATAACCATAAATTGAAGCTTATTTGCTCAGTGCAGATAACATTTCCAGCGATCGTTATTGGAAAATCGAAACCCACTTTCTAAATTTTTTGGAAGAAAGTCATTCGATGTAATCAGATGAAGGTCATCGATTTTAAATTTCCGTGTCTATATCCCATGCAACGAAAAGCAGTTCCAATAAAAAAAATAATACTTTGTATTTGACCAGCAACACATGGATTAGTTCAGCGTAAGCAATTTCTCCCGAGTTTTTAAAAGTTGAGAAAATTTATTTCGAAATTTTGCGGAATGCAATCTACGCATTCAGAACTTTCCAACAAGGATTGTCAGGCGGGGGGAGATAAGAATAACGTTTTTTTGCGGGTTGTACTTCGACAAAAACATCGTACTGATCATCCGGAAGACGTGCTTTATCTTCAACTTGAACGCAACATTAGCTTCTCATCACACCCCGATGCTACTCGACAATCTTTCTCTCCACGCGATCGACTCGACGAAAATGCCTTTTGGATGTCCCACATTTTCGTTTTGGTTCTAAAATGAAGCTTTGGGTACGTAAGTGTGCGAATTGGTAGATGTCTCGTACAGTGTGTTATTAGACGGCTTATAAGTCGAGAAATGAAAAAAAATAAAGAGCCATAACTGGAGATCAAATTAGAAGGAGAATTAAACTCAATAACGAAGGAAATTTTCACTGAGGAACCTGAAAACTGTTCACAATTTTTCAGTAATCCGCGGACAAAAGCTATAAGAAATGAAAACTGCGCTACAATCTGTTTTTTTTTTTCTCGCCAGAATTTTTTTTTCAATTTACTCAATTTCTTCTTTTGCTCAATCGTTGAGTTGCTTGGCAGGGTTTTAAAGCAGACTCAAGCCGTCAGAAAATACGGCTGTATAAAAGCTAATATTATGGGGTGAATGATGCAGTAATTTTGCTTTCTTCCCATCAACAAAGACAAAAATATCAAATTTACACGAGTACAATGTGCTTTTGAGTAAAATGCGCACATCTTATTTGCAACGGAAATTCGGGTGGGAGGGGAAATATTCTCACCTAAGGTATGCACCCCAGTTTTTATGATCAATAAATTCAATATTAAAATCCACGGTAGAAATAAAGTTAAATTTTGCTTGAATAAAAGTTGGAAATACCAAACAGAGCCGAAGAGAAAGCAATTCAATTGTCTCGTTGAGCATTTTCACATTTGCTGAGAATTTATCCTGTGATTCGAATATTTTGCGCCCCATAATTTCAAAATATGTAAAAAAAAAATTCATTTTTTGCGTAGATTTCCACAAAAGAAGGTGCGCGTGGTACTTTCGTACAAATGCGTTTTTTTTTTAAGGATCAAAATGATCTGCACTTGGCCCTGAAGAAAACTGGTTCTTGGTCTGATTTCAACTGCTGTCTGTGTAACCCTGACTAAAATAAATGCTGAAAAAATGGAATTTAAGAAAAAGACATTATAGGTGCCGCCTCTCACGTGTAACTCATTGGTAACCCTGCTGGAGGCGACAGCTTCGTATATAGGCATATTGCTGTGAAGCGATACAACACAGAACATGCAAGAGGTACTGGGCTGAATGACATCTGAGGAAAACCTACAGGGTGTAAAAGCAAAACCAAGATTTTACTTCGAAACCCATGCATTCACACGCTTAACCATCTACAGAGCATGTCACACAATAATCTGCCGAATATTCAGCTCTTTACTTTTTTTTAAAGAGCCATAACTGGAGATCAAGTTAGAAGGAGAATTAAACTCAATAACGAAGGAAATTTTCACTAAGGAACCTGAAAACTGTTCACAATTTTTCAGTAATCCGCGGACAAAAGCTATAAGAAATGAAAACTGCGCTGCAATCTTTTATTTTCTCGCCAGCATTTTTTTTTTCAATTTACTCAATTTCTTCTTTTGCTAAATCGTTGAGTTGCTTGGCAGGGTTTTAAAGCAAACTCAAGCCGTCAGAAAATACGGCTGTAAAAGCTACTCGTATACAAAAATATTATGGGGTGAATGATACAGTAATTTTGCTTTTTTTCTCTCAACTAAGACAAAAATATCAAATTCAATCGAGTACAATGTGCCTTTGAGTAAAATGCGCACATCTTATTTGCAACGAAAATTCAGGTTGCAGGGGATATTCTCACCTATAAGGTATGCACCCCAGTTTTTAGTGATCAATAAATTCAATATTAAAATCCACGATAGAAATAAAGTTAAATTTCGGCTTGCATAAAAGCTGGAAATACCAAACAAAGCCAAAGAGAAAGCAATTAAATTGTCTCGTTGAGCTTTAAAATGCTCAAACTCGCAGCATTTTGACATTTGTTGAGACTTCATCCTGTGATTCGAATATTATGCGCACCATAATTTCAAAATAAGTAAAAAAAAATATTGTGCGCAAGTAAAATGCACAACTCCTTTTTTGTGTAGAATTCCAGAAAAGAAGGTGCGCGTGGTACTTTCGTACAAATGCGTAGTTTTTTTTTTTAAGGATCAAAATGATATGCACTTGGACCTGAAGAAAACTGGTTCTTGGTCTGATTTCAACTGCTGTCTGTGTAACCCTGACTAAAATAAATGCTGAAAAAATGGAATTTAAGAAAAAGACATTAGGTGCCGCCTCTCACGTGTAACTCATTGGTAACCCTGCTGGAGGCGACAGCTTCGTATATAGGCATATTGCTGTGAAGCGATACAACACAGAACATGCAAGAGGTACTGGGCTGAATGACATCTGGACGACGGTCCAGCTCGGATATAATTTTTTTTTTCGAGTCCCCCCTTTTTCTGCCTGCCACTCAACGTGTTCCCTCAAGTCTTTATTCTTCTTCTTCCGCGATTCCCGGGGCTTTTGAAGGAAGTACAAACGACCATTGAGTGGTTCGTGTCGAGTCTCTATACGAGTTCGCATCCAACAAGTACGCTCTGCTTTCCGCTTTCATTTCCGCCTCATTTCCACGCCAAGAGATCCGTCATATCATTCACGAGATCTACGCATGTTGGGGAAGCCACTCGGAAAAGGGAAGAATTATCAGACTTTCGGCAGAATGCGTTGCCTTGAAATGAACGAAACTTTTCAGGGCCTTTGTTTGTTTTGTTTTTTTTCAACGCGAAATTGCGCACGCGGGGTGTTTCAGAAATACCGTTAATATTGTTTGTTCTGCGGTTCGGCATTTTGGGGGGTTTTTTGCGGAGTAATTTTTGAGTGCGAACGGCAAGGAGATACGATTTACCTGCCAATCTTGCATTTTTTTTTTACAAATTTCCATGCTCTCGAAGCATCACAAATTTCGAGATAAAGCTATTTGAAAAACCTCCTTGAAGGAAATTTTTATGATTTATAAGTTAACCCGCAAACGAAAAATTAGTCTGGTTCTGGAAATTTGTGTGTTCTTGATTGCCCTACAATGTCTATTGGTGAGCAGGCCGTTTTCGGGGTCAGAGTTAAAATGAAGAAAAATTTCTCAACAAATGATCAAAGGCTTTCTGCAATTCTTCTTATTGATACTTTAGTGGTGCTGTAGTAAATTATGAATTCTCCTTCAAAAACTTGGTTACCCGAGGAAATCCATTCCAAGCAGGTCGTGGAAAAAGTTGTGAAAACAATCCATCGCATCTGTTCCGACTTCCGAGTGAGGCTTTTTGTTGCTAAGAAAAGTTTCCAAGTTGAAGATAAATGCGTGCGAATTTTCCAACGAAAACGTTCTTTCGAAACTGTGCACTTTTATAATATTCCAAATATTAAGTGTTCCTTCCAGCTGAAGTAATTTTAGACTGAACCATTATTCTCGCGCGTTTCATAATTCGGGTTCTTTTCACGGAATATGAATGACTTGTTACTCATAGACAAAGCCGCATATGAACTATAACAGTACGCGTAGCTTTACGTGATATTAACACATTTTATGGATCAAATGGCTTCATAGACAAACCTGATGAAAGCCTCGCGAGGAAATTGATAAATTCCCTCGTGAATATCGGTGTAGTTTGTTTTCGAAGACAGCAAAAGGAAAAAGGCCTCTTTGATGGCTAGTAATTTTTCAGAGAGGGCAACACAAAATGCGGCACGCACCTCGAGGAAAAATATGAACACCGACATAAACGCGAATAATCTTGATGAGGGAAGCATGAATGGACTCTGCACATTACCCGCAATCCACTTAGTCTTCATTAGAAAATTATGCGTAATTGCCCGGAACTCGCGAAGAAATATAAGAGCGTACGCAATATTCGGGCCTTTGTCCTTATTTTCGCAAAAAGGTGAGCGGACATAACTTGTTCGGGATCATCGATTCGAGCTACACTGATGCTATCGCTCCACGAAAGAAACAATATGAATTCTTTAAAAATTAACGTCGAATAAACGTCACGAACTTCAATACTTTGAGTTACAACCCGAAATCATCAAGTTATTTTTTTTACAACTTACTCGCCTTTTATGAGTTGCGGGATAATCTTATTTTTGAAGGTAAGATAATTTGAAATTCTCGACACGAACACCAAAATTTTTCATCAAAAATTTACTTTAAAAATTCGCCGACATACGATTCTGATTGGTTTAATGATTCCACCGACACCGTGAGTAAAGCTTTGAAAGGTCTTGCAGATATTAAAAAGCCTAAAATGTCTCAAGCAAAATTTATGTAAAATATTCAAACAAGGAAATACATTTCGTACATATCATGATACAAGATAATAAATAACCTATGCTCTATTTTGGGGGAACGTAACTGTACAATTCCTTTTGATTTATGAATTACTGTATATCGATTTCGTCACGACTGTCAGCTGAAGAACTGGAAAACATCAGATGTTTGAATTTTTGCTAAAATTACAGGAAATTCATTTTCCGATGCATCTCTTACTTTTAAATCACAAAACTCCGAGGAAACGTTCAGTACACCAAATTTAGTGAACGAGAATTTCAAATGCAGACACATGCAAGTTTCATTCCCAAACTATATGCCAAATGTTTACACTATGGTTGCAAAAATACGACCATCACGGATGCATGAAACGATTTTCCATTTTCATGAAACAGTTCCCATGTGTTTTCTCTCGAAACCTACGGAAGTTGTTCTTTTTTTCGTGCACTTTCAAGTGATTTTCTAGCATCCGCAACAATAACTTACGTCGTTCAGTGTGATACGCTTGATTGACTGAAAATTGTGGCAAAATTACTTTGAAAGTCTTTCGTCGTGATGGAAAATAAATGGGGGGGGGGGATATATTTCCTGTATAGTGGAAGAAAGCTACTGTACAAGTTCCGAATAAATTCTTCCGGGGAAACGATCACGAAAAATAGTTCTGCTTTTTCCATTTTTATGAATTCTCCTCATAATATTCTCGAACTAACCGAGCGACAGTTTCTAAGATATTATGAAGATTCCCAAGTTTTATGTCACACAGTAATCGCATCGAAAATTCGTTTAGCTCGATCTCAATAGTAAAATGTTTATTCGGTTGAAATATTTGCTCGTCCGCGTGATTTTTCAATGGTAAAGAAGTTTGATTGTTTTTAATTTTTATCCGAAAATTGTTTCTCATCTTTCACGCATAAGAGGGCCTCAATCAATGATCATAAACACCCCTCTCGAAACAGATTTTAAATCCTTTTTATTTTATACCCAACATTTTTCGCAAGTCACGACCGCCAGAAGGGAATTTCTGCAGCGGGAACTTCCTGATGTTATCCTGGTCCTGGGAGTCGCTTATACGTATATTTTGAATAAGTTACCCAGACAGAGAAATCCGAGTTCAGGAGTTTTATTCGAAAGGTTTCAGAAGGAAAGTACTGTACATCAGGTATATTTCAGCAAGAAACGTTGAAGAGCATTTCGCTTGGGTGTCGTAAGATCGCGTGTGAAGGCGGTGTGGTGAACTCCCACAGCAGGAAAAAAAAATTTAACTCGTGCAGTGCAAAAATTCCCTCCTGACCTCCTCGCAAAATAACAAACCCAATACCATGTGAGGGATGGTCCACAAGTTTTGAAACTGATTCAACAGGGATTTCTCCCAATTCCGAAAAAAAATATTTAGACTCAGTAAATCGTCATTCAAGCAAATGTCACAGCTATTTGATGAAGATTTCCAATTTTCCCTTTCTAGAAATGGAAAAAAAATCCATGTACCGTACTCTTCAATTCTGTAAATGGGAAAACAGTTCGAGTTCGTTTTCTGATCTCCGTGTCAATGTGAATAACATATAAACTCAATTAATGTGCCGAGATTAACGTCATATTTTGTCGAGTATACCGAGAATTTCGGCTGTCATTTCGCAGTTAAACTCGATTTTGTTGCAAAAAAATCAAAATACAACAGGAAAAAATAATGCTCATGCCTGAATATTTTGAATCTGACAAGTTTTATTCATTCTTAGCACGAGTGTATTTTGATTTGGAATGAGAGTTTTCTGATGGCCAAAAAATTTTACTTTTTCACGATTTCAAATTTTCATGTTTCCTTTCTTTTTTCAAATTCGCGTCAGCAAAAATCAGAAGCATTACGTCGCCATTAAAGGCCGCTTTTTCCGTGAGTGCCGTCTATATACAAGAATTATTTGATTGTAGATCCCACCAGCGTTTCTGAGCAGTTTTGTTGTTATGAAAAATCACGACTTTTCAGAGTCAAGTAAAGTTAGGTCAGATTTCGCATAAAAAGTTTAATAACCTCCACTGACAGCAAGTACGAGATTCGGAAAATTTAAAGTTTTTATGGGGGGGGGACCACGACCCATAGTTGAGTAAATATAACTGTGCGCGAAAATAGCGACGATCTCCAGTGCGACACGTGCAGGATTTTAACAACTGAAACTTTTTGGGGTATAGAGGGGGAAAAGCGGCCCATCGTCGAGGAAATATTCCAATACAGTACTGTGCGCAAAAATTACGACCATCGCAGGTGACAGCGAGTGTACAGCACAGCAGTCTCAAAACTTTTGCCCGATCCCTTCGCAATATATCCCGGCGAGAATATATAAGCGGCGAGGGCGCGCACACGTTCCGCACGCCGGGGGTTCCTTGTCTTGTCAGGGCTTATTCCCGTGTGTGCAGCACAGTATCGTACAGTGCAGTACAGTACAGTATTCACAGGGCAGAATAGTGTACACAGAAGGGCACGGTAATATGCCGTGCGACCAGACGGTGCAATATTGATTCCTTGCACCGCAACACCGATTATCGCCCGGTGTCGCCGCACCAGCAGCGGGGCGTTTGGGATTTGAGACTCGCCTTTGTCGCGTGATTATCGGTGGTGGATTGTGAATTTATAAAGCTTCCCCATCGGGGTGGAACGAATTAATGCGTATATTCTTTTCACTATAAGTTACCAGCCCTTCTATCTTGAGATGCTGCTGTTTTTTTTTGGCATTTGTATCCCGAGTATTATTTAGTAGACGATTTTCCGAAAATGCATCAAAGTCGGCCGCGCGAGCACGAATTCATCTGAAAATGGCATTTGTCATTCAAAATCGCACTTGCTTCCCTCTTGGTGTCGAGTGATACAACGATTATCCTAAATGATGAAACGGTACTGCGTGTAAATATTTTCCTATCAAGTATTGCAAATAAAAATTCATGATACTCGATTCTTCTTTGTGAATAATATCCGCTTTAACCCTGGTTTATTAGATGATTTGAGATTATCAGCCTTATAGAAAAGGAATTTCTGTCTTCGCCTGGAATAACGCCAAAAAAAGTTTTGTAGCTGGTCGTAAATATGGTTGGGAATTTATGAAGCAAACGTTTTTTTAGTATCTCGTAAAAAATTCTAGCTTTTTCGACGCAGTATTTCCATTCGCACTTCCGTTATCCAGCCTATCATCAGGTATCGATTAAAACGTCGTAGAATGCGATGCGTATGGATTCCATTTCCTTGGAAATACAAATGTGCTGTGGGTCTTCTGTGACATTCAAAAATTACCCGCCATTCTTCGAGTGGATTCGCGAAGAATACATTTATATACAACTGGAAAATTTTACATTTTAAAATTCAGTACTGTGTTATTATAAATTCGTTCTGTCCATCGGACAAGTGAATCGATACTGTATACAGTTCGTGAATCTTTCAACTAGTGATTCTTCGTTCGAATGCAAAAAGGACGATCAGAAACCGTAGGTTCACGGTTCGAGCAACTGATTATGCAAGGGCTGAAAATATGCATGGGCAGAATTGGGCACAGTAGAGAATACAGGGGTTTTATGGGAATAACTCTTTGATACCTTCACGGTTTCGTGGGTCTCGCAATAATTAAATAGACGAACGCTGAACGAGCAGTCCGAGTGAATTCTTTTGAAAGGAAAAGAAACCCATCTCGGGCTCCCGATCTTGTCTAAAAAGTTTGAATTCCAAGGGCAACATGAACACGTGGATAATTATTCGCAGACTTCTTTCTTTTTGTTTGCGAAAAAAAAAATTAACAAGTAAAGGTATATAGTACGCATATAACAATCTAAACCAGTGTTCCCCAACCTTTTTGGACTCGCGGACCGGCAGAATTTCCATAAAATTTCTCGCGGACCAGCAAATTCCCAAAAAAAAAATGTCTACGTACCGGAAAAGTTTCATAAAATTTTGCAGACTCACAAAAGTTTTGCTTGAAATAATTTATGGCAGGTATTTACAAGTTTCTGATTTTTGCAAAAATTGAGTTAAGCACCAATAATGAAGCAGCTATAGCTGAATTTTCTTTAATTAGAAAAGTGGGCTAGAAGAAAGGTTCCTCAAAATGAAAAAATAAAATAAAATTACCAGTATTTATTTCAGCAGGTGAAACTTTGTCTGAGGTGCTAAGAGAAAAGCCGACTTTTATTTTCATCAGTAAATTCCAACTGCCATAGACCTTCCAAAATTTTAGGTAAAGACTGTAAGGCACACATGTTGCTATAGATAAAAGTCTAGTTCAGCATGCAAAAACTTCCACACACAAAAACTCCAACAGTGAAAATCCACGTTGGAATTCCCCCGTTTTGCAATCCCTTTCAGCCCTCCATTTTTTGTACGTTATTCCTAACGTCTGGATCTTGCTGCAAAATCTCTGGTTTGTGTCAATTCATCATTTTACTGGAAATACATCTATTCTGCTCTTTCAAGAATAATTACTGAAGTTTCCCCTGCCAAGTTCCCCAGCAGATTGCGCGTTCGTCTTATTTATATTCTATTTATTTTCCTTTGTTTTGGGCTTTACCCAACAAAGATAACAGAAATGCATTCCTACTGTTGATACATGTATCATGCTGCAAATTTCCCATGGAATGGCAAAAAAGTTCTGCGGACCACGGGTTGGGAAATAAACACTGTTCTAAACTTCCAGGATTTCGGGCTGACAATAAGAAACCCAGTATCTCGGGCCGTTTACAATAACCCGGTCTCTCTTTCCCCCTGCGTCCAAAAATAAAAAAAATATTGCCCAGCATGCACTCGGAATGAAATTCGAAAGCTGCAATCCTCATCGCCGGGCAAGTTATCTGGCTGGCCCGCCTTGCACTCCTAATTCAATTTCCCCCTTTTGCTTTTCCGAATTGCCGCAGCGAAGATTTCCCCGGGACACGAATAAGAAAAAGGGGGGCGAATTTCTCTCATCAGGCCGTGACCACGTGCGCTGCTGAGCAGTAAACGAGTCCCCTGAAGCGAGTTCCATGTTAATAAGAGACATAACAACGACGACCCCGTCGACGTCGTCGTCGTCTTCGTCGTCGTTCCTGTATATACCACCCCTGTGCACTAGCTGTGCTCACCCATCCGGGTAAAGGACACCGGAAAATGGATGGGAATGCGACGTCCGGAGAAAGGACTTCCCCTTTTTCATCGCGCGTTTTTGGGATGAACGCGTTGAGTGGCTCCGGGAATCGCGAATGCCGCCCGGTCACTATATATATATATATATATACAGTAGACAGTATACGGTTTATACATTTGGTCGTTGTCGCAATTCTCGAACGAATATAATGAATGACTGCTGATGCACGCGAATCAGGGGAAGTGGAATCTCGACGATGGTTTCCCTTTGATCCCCGACCGACGTGCTATACTGGCGAGACGTCGTGGATGAGAGATCAAAGCCGCAAACGAACCCAGTAAATTTCTCCAACAATACGCGAAGAATATATGATCAATTTGTTCGTGTGAAAGCGTCGTTCATCCGTGCTCGTTAGAGTCCTTATTGAGAGCGAAGCAGAAAGCAGCTGAAAAATGAGACTTTGGTGGATAGAGTAATCAGCAGAAAAGTTGCACAAATAAGCGCTAATTAATGCCCTTGTGTCTTCGAATAATCGACAGTTATAGTTTATTTCTTTCCGGAAAATGGATCCAGTGCTTGAAAGATTCAAAATTTTTTAATTCTTCAAAACAATATCGCATTTCCCTCGAAACAGTGAAAAGATTCACCTCGAAACCCCCAAAATGTATACGCGCATACGAATCTGCTTTAAAATAATAGAGATATTTAAAAAATTTTCTTCGGAAGTTCCCGGAAAGAAGTCCTTTATGTACAGAAGTTTCCAAGTCAGAATTATTTTAAGCATTTTGCGGGATCAATAACATGACTGGGTTAATTTCCTAAGCATTTTCTTGTAATCCAGCTCTTCTACATATACAGTACTTGGAAAGCTTATCGCTGAACTATTGACAATTCAGAGTCAACTTCACGCACAAATTGCTGAATGAAATCCGAACGCTTTTTTTCATTGGAATTTTTATTTTAATTGCAGCTGGAACATGCTTTAAAATTCAGAGAACTTCCAAGTATGGAAGGTAAACCTCGTTTTCTCATTGCGGTGAGGTGTATTCGTCTTCTCTACATTTCACCCCGCTTGAGCAAATACTGAATCTGTGGTGGAAATAATTGAATAAATAACTCCTAGAGATCCATGTCAATCTCCATGGATCCCAGCAAAAATTCAAAACGAAAAGCAGATGACAGACAAAACATTTGAATCAATCCTCGCACTATCGAACTGACTATAGTTTCGTCATGAATATGCATTGAAATTTGGTTGCTACGATCGAGATTGATTGTCCGAGTTTTCGATAAAACCCGCAAGTGTTTCATAATGCAACCTGGTGAATTTTTTTTATTCGCAAATTTTGAAATGAAATTCATCAAATCTTTCCACTTCGAAGAGAGACGCGTCTTCAGAACCTGATTCTCGTAAACTTCCGGACGGTTGCTATGATTTTCGTACAGTAAGGAATCCCTCATGACCGGAAACAGCTAACGTATTGCTTTTTGAAAACGTGAAATACCATGTCCAAAGTTGACACGCAAGAAGTAACGGAACGCTTTATTTTTCTTAAATTTTTACAAGCTATAGAACAGTGAATTCAAGCTCCGGTAATTCATATACAGAATGATCTCGTTATAATGAATCTCATTATAACATATTACGGATTACCACGAAGTCGTATTTCAGGTCCCTTTGATGGTTCTGATCGCTTTATAATGAATTTATCTCTATAACGAAGCTTTTTCCCGGTCCCAACAGCTTCGTTGTAACGAGATTTTTACTGTTTTACCATTACTGCCTTCTGCAGCTTTCCACTCGTCCAAACGTATAACTTTTCCAATTTTTCTGCAGTTAAGTAAGTCAAACTTTCGCCAAAACTTGGGACGAAGTTCATCAAAGGTGTTGCTGAGCAAATCAGTCAAACGTGGCGATTGAATGGTCAAACGATTCCACGAGTAGAATTTAAAATTACCGCGAAATTAGACTGATTTATAAGAAGCGTTCATGTTAAGCAGAAAATGATAATTACTTAGCACATTTGCGAATACCTAATTCCTGTTTTTAATTAAAAAATAAATTATCATTTTATTTTGATCCGATAGAAATCACAAGCAAGACGAAAAATAAAAAATTGCGAGGAATTCCTTAAATCGTTTGTTCTTTCTGGTCCAACTTATAAACACACAAACAATATATTTCACGTTTCTCTGACCGCCTCTCTTTTACTTCTTGCAAAACAAATCTGAGTTTATCATTGTGATTCATCCTAGGCAGACTTTTAATGGAAATTGATTGGTCATTGGAAATCGATAATCACACGCTCGACTTTATAAAATGTCTACCTCGTTTGTGCTGGAAAGTGCGAATTTTGTAAGCCACATGATAGGTTTTCAAACGTTTTTCAGGACAATGAAGAATTGGTCTGGTAAGGATTTCAGCATTCTATAATTTTCACATAATCTATCAGAATTCCATATTTTTCAAGGTTTTCCACGTGCATAAAATCGCGTAAAAGAATTAATTAAGTTTCCAAGTTTTAATTTTTACGAAATAAATAACACTCGTAAATAAATAAAACCCTGTTTCAAATACTTCTTTTTGAGCTATCATCTCAACATATACTGTGCCTATTTTGATACAAATCTGTACGCGTTTCATCAAAGATTCAAAACACGCCGAAATATTGACTTTTTAACTGAGTATAGTACCTTCTTGTGCGTATGCACAATTTTTCAAAATTTCAGATTTTTCAAAATGTTTGTGATTTCGTTCAACGCCAAAAAATATATTCTTCCTCTTTGTACCAGAGGAGTTGAGCGGAATAAAGGTTCATTGTATCATCGCAGCATTTCATATGTATATCGAAACCAGCACATGTTTTGTTCTTCAATTGTCTTTTTCTACAACGCTATGAAAGCTCTTTTCGGATAAATTATGCTTCATTTTTTAGTCATTCATATGCAATGAACAAAAGTGTATTTGCACGATATATGGCTAGAATTTTGAAAGCGTGCCTAAACGAGGTTCTCGAACGTCATTGAATATAGCAAAACGTAAGTTTAAAAATACCGTTGGCTCTGTCAAGATCTTGGCAGCTGCACTTCTGTGCCATTTCCCAAAGTGATTGGCAAAATTAGACGAAATGCAGTAATAGAGATAAATTTAGCCTGCTCGGAGATGTATTAGTCCGTGATTTGCAACAGCTGCGTCGAGCGCAGAAGACGGAGTGAGTATATTCTGTATTCGGTAAAAGGGTGGGTGAATCGGTCCAATCCATCCGCTGAAGTAAAAAGGTTCGGCCTGAAAGGCCATTCCCTTCTGCATATTAGATCCATTAGATATATACATATACTGCATAGAGCTAGACAGCTTCTTTCAAGCTACTCTCTATACCTCTCTCACCTCATCCTAGTCGCTGATTTGAAGGAGAAAGCAGTCGCTGTCAGGACGATGCTCTCGCATCGCTCAGAAACTCGGGATCGCCGGACAATCCTTGCCACAAATCGCTCTCACAAATATCGAAGGCGCGAAGAGGATTCCACAAATCAAGCTGATTCAGCACTTTTTCTTCTCACACACACACACACGCACAAGACGCGAGATCCAATCGATCACCTGCAAAAAATATATATAAATATAGTGCCGTTCGTGAAGCTTGTCCATCAGGAATTCGCTCTGGACATTTTCAGCCATCCTGCAAATTATACGTTTGTTCAAGAATGCGCATCGATGACGAGAAAATTCAGCGATATTTTCCAAGAAAGAGCGTTTGGAGACGAAAGATTGAAGAACAAAGGATACGGGATTTCGATATGAAATTTTGCAGACTATAGAACCTTTGTTTCCTGCAATAACGCGTCTTCCCATATATACAAATAGGCCAAATGAATTTCTTGATATATCAAGATTTTAAGAAAATGTTGAAAAATCGCAAATCAGTTTTTTGACATGAATTAACTCATGTATGAGGAAGGAATCCCTTGTGAAACGCGATCAAGAACTTGTAAATTTGAGAGAATTAAATATGGGAATGGGTCGCTGTGAAGTGCGTGAATGAAATTACAGTTGCGTAATAATTTAACAGTAATGTTCGCAGACTTTCTTTGGAGCAATTATCGAATTAAAAAATAAGGGACATGCAGTGAAATAAACGTCAACTCCACTGAATTGGTCGTGATCAGTGATCAATGTTCAATCTACAGTACTGTACGTTTAAACTTTTACTAAGCAAACTAAGTAACGCAATTTTCCAAATTGTATTTATACATTTTGATAGAATCCCGAAGGAAATATTATTTCTCGTCTGCGTTTCATAAAGCAGCCTACATTAATTTGTTTTCTATAGGAGCTTGAGAGCATCATGAAACATAAAACTAATGCACCGTAAAAGCATTTATGTTCCCATCACGCATCGCAAACGTCTCTGAATTTAGGCGGCGGAAAAACTCTGGTACCAAAAATTATTTTATATAATAACAAACTCAGGTCATGAATTCAAAGAAAAGGCAGGACAGTTTTTGGCTTTTCAAATCGTCGGTCATTCTTCTGTATAGCACCTATGAAAGTTAATGTTCCATGCAGACATCTGTAAAGACGTTCCTGACTTTCCAAAATGCTCATATATTCATAAGGATGAATCCGTTGATAGAACATAAACACAGCAAATTTCGATAGAAACTGGAATAAGAGGAGATTCTGTCTCCGATTGATCACTGACCAATTCCGTGAAAAGAATGATATATAACACAATATTTCCTCATATGCACCCGAAGAAATTGAAAAAAGACGAAACGAATTTAAGCATCTTCTCAATTGGGAAAAAGGAAAAAGGTTTCTTCGATTTGACCCACACAATTGAAATGATTTAAACTGGTCAGAAATCATTGTCACGGCCCGAAGCGAGGCAGCTCCAGCATCCGGCTGAAACCAGCCCAGAAAACTTGTTGGATTTCTGAGGCCAGTGAGCCTCGCAAAAATCCCGTTTTTGCGAGACTCGCTGAGCCTCACTCAAGGACAAGAAGTGGTTATCACTTCTTTGATTTTGATTGAATTGGCCAATCCAGAGCCAGGAAGAAATCACCTGATTTCTTCCTGACCCANTCGAACGTCATTGAATATAGCAAAACGTAAGTTTAAAAATACCGTTGGCTCTGTCAAGATCTTGGCAGCTGCACTTCGGTGCCCTTTCCGATTGTGATTGGCAAAATTAGACGAAATGCAGTA
Source organism: Notodromas monacha (assembly GCA_905338405.1). Classification (NCBI taxonomy): domain Eukaryota; kingdom Metazoa; phylum Arthropoda; class Ostracoda; order Podocopida; family Cyprididae; genus Notodromas; species Notodromas monacha. The sequence goes on from CAJPEX010000285.1 coordinate 29,329, forward strand.
ATAGAGATAAATTTAGCCTGCTCGGAGATGTATTAGTCCGTGATTTGCAACAGCTGCGTCGAGCGCAGAAGACGAAGTGAGTATATACTGCATTCGGTAAAAGGTGGGTGAATCGGTCCAATCCATCCTCTGAAGTAAAAAGGTTCGGCCTGAAAGGCCATTCCCTTCTGCATATTAGATCCATTAGATACATACATATACTGCATAGAGCTAGACAGCTTCTTTCAAGCTACTCTCTATACCTCTCTCACCTCATCCTAGTCGCTGATTTGAAGGAGAAAGCAGTCGCTGTCAGGACGATGCTCTCGCATCGCTCAGAAACTCGGGATCGCCGGACAATCCTTGCCACAAATCGCTCTCACAAATATCGAAGGCGCGAAGAGGATTCCACAAATCAAGCTGATTCAGCACTTTTTCTTCTCACACACACACACACGCACAAGACGCGAGATCCAATCGATCACCTGCACAAAAAAAAAATATATATATATATAAATATAGTGCCGTTCGTGAAGCTTGTCCATCAGGTTCGCTCTGGAAATTTCCAGCCATCCTGCAAATTATACATCTGTTCAAGAATGCGCATCGATGACGAGCAAATTCAGCGATATTTTTTAAGAAAGAGCGTTTGGAGACGAAAGATTGAAGAACAAGGGATACGGGATTTCGATATGAAATGTTGCAGACTGCAGAACCTTTGTTTCCCGCAATAACGCGTCTTCCCATATATACAAATAGGACAAATGAATTTCTTGATATATCAAGATTTTAAGAAAATGTTGAAAAATCGCAAATCAGTTTTGTGACATGAATTAACTCATGTATGAGGAAGGAATCACTTGTGAAACGCGATCAAGAACTTGTAAATTTGAGTGAATTAAATATGGGAATGGGTCGCTGTGAATTGCGTGAATGAAATTACAGTTGCGTAATAATTTAACAGTAATGTTCGCAGACTTTCTTTGGAGCAATTATCGAATTAAAAAATAAGGGACATGCTGTGAAATAAACGTCAAATCCACTGAATTGGTCGTGATCAGTGATCAGTGTTCAATCTACAGTACGTTTAAACTTTTACTAAGCAAACTAAGTAACGCAATTTTCCAAATTGTATTTATACATTTTGATAAAATCCCGAAGGAAATATTATTTATCGTTTGCGTTTCATAAAGCAGCCTACATTAATTTGTTCTCTATAGGAGCATGAGAGCATCATGAAACATAAAACTAATGCACCGTAAAAGCATTTATGTTCCCAACGCGAATCGCAAACGTCTCTGAATTTAGGCGGGGAAAAAACTCTAGTACCAAAAATTATTTTATATAATAACAAACTCAGGTCATGAATTCAAAGCACAGGCAGGACAGTTTTTTGGCTTTTCAAATCGTCGGTCATTCTTCCGTATAGCACCTATGAAAGTTAATGTTCCATGCAGACATCTGTAAAGACGTTCCTGACTTTCCAAAATGCTCATATATTCATAAGGATGAATCCGTTGATAGAACATAAACACAGCAAATTTCGATAGAAACTGGAATAAGAGGAGATTCTGTCTCCGATTGATCACTGACCAATTCCGTGAAAAGAATGATATATAACACAATATTTCCTCATATGCACCCGAAGAAATTGAAAAAAGACGAAACGAATTTAAGCATCTTCTCAATTGGGAAAAAGGAAAAAGGTTTCTTCGATTTGACCCACACAATTGAAATGATTTAAACTGGTCAGAAATCATTGTCACGGCCCGAAGCGAGGCAGCTCCAGCATCCGGCTGAAACCAGCCCAGAAAACTTGTTGGATTTCTGAGGCCAGTGAGCCTCGCAAAAATCCCGTTTTTGCGAGACTCGCTGAGCCTCACTCAAGGACAAGAAGTGGTTATCACTTCTTTGATTTTGATTGAATTGGCCAATCCAGAGCCAGGAAGAAATCACCTGATTTCTTCCTGACCCATTCCAAGCACCTGGCTGTAAAAGCATTCATTCCTCTTTGTGAGAAGAATTCAGAACATAATGTTAAAGGGCCTTTTAACTTTAAATTACCTCATTCAATATTCTGAGCTAACCATTGACTCTGCCATTAAAACAATTGATTCAACAGCCAATTGATGACCTGGGCAATGAGAATGAACTCCTCTGAAAAGAGTTTGAGTTCTTATTTAAAGCTTGCATTCTGATGGCTGCACAATTCAATTCCTTTGTCTGGGATCCAATGGACCCATGACAATCATCATGCCCACATCTGATTAAACAATTTTCGAAATTTCAGATGACCTCAAAATCCTTTTCTTTCTGTGAAAAGTCGGTGGAATGGTCTAAAAATTGCGTCTATATAACCTTCACTTGACATTCTTTCAATAAAAGGATAAATCTCAGCATCCTCCAGTGTGAAGCTAGGCTCTGCTCATTTGCCAAGAATGTCATTCCATTGACGCACTGATTTGCATAATTTCTTGCTCAGCAAGTGACATTTCCCCGCCACCAGCCCATTCATCGTCACCAACTCAAAACTGGCAAGATTTGAACGTACGGTACTTTACTGTCCTGAATTATATTATTGAACCAATGGTGTCCAAAATCTAAATTATTGCTTTTTTACTTTGAAAACCTGCTTCTTAAATATAAAACCTCATCACGCAACCGGGACTAGTGCAATTTTACAATAACACTGTGATGGGAGTGCAGCACATCCAAATGTGCAACTCTCTGCCCTTGAATGTAGTCAAATCCTTTCCATTTCAACATGGGTGACCAAAAATCAGAACATCAACAGGTACTAATCAAGTACAAATGCGTGAAAATTACGTTAATTGCTTACATTCAACAGGACTAAAATGCGTGTATGTGATGTGCACAAACCGCATATGGCGGGAATTTTCTGTCGCAAATAATGGAAAAGCCTTTGTATCCAATGCCCGAAAAATTCCGAACAAAAACACTGATGGCTATTTTCCGAAACTGGGAATTTCTTCAAAATTCAGTAGCACATGGAAACATTCCGAGGTGAAGTTCCGCAGCACAAGACTTGTTTCATAAACCACAAAATGCGCCTATGAGTAAATGAATGGATCACGGTTGAAAAAAAGAAGCATCTGTAATATGATGGCTGCACAATTCAATTCCTTTGTCTGGGATCCAATGGACCCATGACAATCATCATGCTCACATCTGATTAAACAATTTTCAAAATTTCAGATGACCTCAAAATCCTTTTCTTTCTGTGAAAAGTTGGTGGAACTGTCTAAAAATTGCGTCTATATAACCTTCACTTGACATTCTTTCAATAAAAGGATAAATCTCAGAATCCTCCAGAGTGAAGCTAGGCTCTGCTCATTTGCCAAGAATGTCATTCCATTGACGCACCGATTTCCATAATTTCTTGCTCAGCAAGTGACATTTCACCGCCACCTAATCAAATTCATCGTCACCAACTCAAAACTGGCAAGATTTGAACGTACAGTACTTTACTGTACTGAATTATATTATTGAACCAATGGTGTCCAAAATCTAAATTATTGTTTTTTCTTTACTTTGAAAACCTGCTTCTTAAATATAAAACCTCATCATGCAACCGGGACTAGTGCAATTTTACAATAACACTGTGATGGGAGTGCAGCACATCCAAATGTGCAACTCTCTGCCCTTGAATGTAGTCAAATCCTTTCCATTTCAACATGGGTGACCAAAAATCGGAACATCAACAGGTACTAATCAAGTACCCATGCGTGTAAATTACATTAATTGCATACATTCGACAGGACTAAAATGAATGTATGTGATGTGCACAAACCGCATGTGGCGGGAATGTTCTGTCGCAAATAATGGAAAAGCCTTCGCATCGAATGCCCGAAAGATTCCGAACAAAAACACTGATGGATATTTGCCGAAACTGGGACTTTCTTCAAAAATTCAGTAGCACATGGAAACATTCCGAGGTGAAGTTCCGCAGCACAAGACTTGTTTCATAAACCACAAAATGCGCCTATGAGTAAATGAATGGATCACGGTTGAAAAAAAGAAGCATCTGTAATTACAATGATTCTCGCGACCAGAAGGCCCAGTTTATCTCGATATCTCTCTCATCGAAAGCTGGGACGATTTGAATATTTATAAAAAAATATCCAGAAAACATTTTGTTTTCAAAACTTGTCACAGGAACATGCAAAACCAAAAATATATAATTCAATTAAATCCAGCTAAAATGCATTTGTTTTTAGTCACAGAGAAATTCAGGGTGGAATCCTCAATTGAAAAATAATCGGAAATTAATGTCCGGGAACTGCAATATGTTAGAAAAGGGTTAGATTTTTATTTTAAAGTATTGTACTGTATAACGCTTCATTTTCGAAGCTTTCAGAAACAAGACAGTAAATATCACAGCAGTGATCATCCTGGACACGGATCCTCCCGACCACTGCGACTCCAACCGACGCGGCCCTCAGGAGAGCATTTGGCGAGAACGACCGGAGGCGCGCGGGTTCCCTGCTGGGCTGCATGCTACCCCGCACTCCTCCTCCTCCTCCAGCACCACCACCACCCCCGACGACGACGACGACGACGACGGCAACCCCCTTGCAAGAAGCTCACCGTGCTGGTGCTGGACAATAAAAAGCGCGGCCCGCGCGGACGAGGAAAGGGAACATGTATATACTGTACATGTAGGAGCATACACCAAGGATGGGGAAAGCACGCCTGCGTACACCAGACAGCTCGGCTGGATGAGCAGGCAGGCAGGCGTCTCTCCACGGCCATGGGGAACACGTGTATATATATATACCGTATATAAGGAGTCCATTGCTGAGGCTCTAAAAACCAGCATGTGTGGAGGGGAAGAGGTGGGATCCCTCATCCCGCACCGCAGCAGCTCCCGTCGTTTGCAACCCACCCCGCGCCCCGAAAGCCGCCCTTGGATTTTTCTGAACTAACCGCCCCGTCTTTTCTTCCTGCAAGTTCACGGGCTCTGCTTCTATATACTATATACAGTATACTACTGCTGATGCCACTCTGACAGGCCCAGCAAATGAATACGGGGCAACATATACACGTGGTCAGCAGGCGGGTGCGGCTTTGTGAGATTGTGGTAATTTACCCTGGCGTGACTGAGAAACCGCAGCGTGGGTACTGTAGGTATTGTACAGTACTTTGCTGTTATGTGTTTTCAACCCCACTCTTGCAGATTTATTTTCTGTGTCTTGCTTTCTTATCTTTGGCAGGAAATGAAGAAACAGAGTGAAGGAAGATATCATTTTGCGCTGTTATTTTAAGTTGTTTAAGTTTTGCCAAAATCAATCCAAACACCAACATCTTCTTTGTACAAATTTATGCATACAAAAATATTTTTACTACCTTCTGATGAGTTTCATTATTAGTATCTCCATTCCAACTCTTTATAGTGAAGTTTCAGTAAAAGAATGATATACACAGCAATTGGCTGGTGCACAACCAGTTGAATGAATTTTGCCCAAGCTTTGTTTTCTTGTCACACAATAAAATCTGTGCAACACTTTTTTGCAAGTAAAAAGATTTTGACACAAACATTTCACATTTTTCTGACACACACAATGTTCTTGGACCAAAAGCACAATTTCAAGTGTTGATTTTTACTCCTCAGGTTCCTTTCATATCTGCTTTTCTCTTAAGAGAACTATGGTGTGTATATACACAGTTCCGCAGGAAATGGCTGTTGCATTGTATATTCTTGATGCTGTTACCATTCATTTGTAAAATGTTGAAGTTGTACAGAATGAGTTGCATTTTCCTGCCAACCTTTTCAACAGGAACTTTGAAATTTGTTGGTTATCATGTTCTTTTCAAACTCTGCTGTTTTTTATTGCTTCCTTTGAGAGTACCAAATTTGGGCCATCTGGAGGTTGTACAATCTTCAAACCTTTGCCCCTTTGATGGGCTATTTGTCTTTCCTCAATATGGGGGTTGTTGCTTGGTCCTCTTTTTGCGCTTTAGCTATTCCTTGATGGCTTAATTGTCTCTATTTCATTTTGTGGGCCAATTAGCATTGGTGCGCCTTACTCAGATTTTGGTGTCAAATATACAGGGGGAATTTTTTGAGGTAAATCCCCACATTCTTTGCAGAATTATTTATTCTACCTCAATATTATCCATTAAGATACACTCTGTTGAGAACTAATCAACTCTATAGCTGGGGCAACGTGAAATGAAGTTACTTCTCTGATTTGCAGTAAGTGAAATAAGTCTATTTTGTAGATCAAATTATCTGCAGCAAATACCAGACCAACAATGAATACCAAAGATGTGCTAAGATACACCTTTATAGATTCAATGCAACAACAGGTGAATGACTGTGGATGAACCAGACCAAGTAAGAGGCAGCTGACAGCCAAATGCCATTACATACCGTGGTTTCCATGCGCATTCAATAAAAGTATATAGGAAGAAGCTTCACAGCAATGAAGTACTAAATTTTATTATACATATATTGTAGGACACTCATTCGAACCTTGCATGACAAACTCTCTGCAGACAAATTTGAAAAAGTTCCACCTTTTCAGAAGTGAGAAACCATACAGATATGTTTTTAGACAGGAGAGTAAAGTGAGTTTCCAAGTGCTGTATTGTTATTTTTGATAGCACTGGAATTGTCAATCAATGCATGTGACATGTCTGGGCATCAATGTAATTGATGAGGTTCCCATACGACAGCCACCCACCCAACAGTAGGAAACCACTAAAAACAAAAAGGAGGGATGCTGGGGAATATCAATTCACACACCCAGGAGGAAATAGGAATTCCTGTGCAAGTCCTCAGAAGTAATCTTCTGCAATTAGGCTCATTCTGTGTACTTTTCTGGAAGAGTGAGCATCTTAAAATCAAGTGAGTGTCTTGTGAAGGTGTTCCTGTTTAAATTTGTTAACCCTTTTGGGTCAGGGCAGGGCTGGTTTTAGTCAACTTGGCATTGAGTTTTCCCTCTTTATGAATACAAATACAAAAGATGTGCTCAGGCACACCTTCATAGATTCAACACAACAACAGGTGAATGACTGTGGATGAACCAAAATGGAACCATAAGATTAAGAGGCAGCTGACCACCAAATACCATTACATTACATACCATGGTTTCTATGCATGTGTGGTAAAAGTGTGTTGGAGGAAACTCCACAGCAAGGATGTATAATAAACATATTGTAGAAAACTCATTTAAACCTTGGATGACAATCTGAAGCTTTCAAATTTAATATCCGTTTAGTGCTTGAAGTTGGTTTTTCGTCACTAATGTGATTCTAATTTGGTGTTCAGGAAATTGGATCAATATTGTCATGACTAAAAGTGCCCATCACACTAAAACCTTTATCTGAATTGCAATTATTCTCAACAACTTAAAAATAAATTCATGAATTGCTTTTGACAAATACTGACGTTCTAGTCTTATTTGGATTTATATAACTTATCTTGGGTTTAAGACTATCAATGCCCAACATCAGAAACATTAGAATGTGAAGTAAAAGCTCCTGCATACGCACATGCTAGCCATGTCAACTATGATTACTGGAGCATATGAGGCAGCAACGGCCTCAGCAATCAATACACGGTATTCCAGATGTCGTTCCCGTCATAAAAAAAAAAAACCCTTAAGCGAACGCGAACATTTGTCGACTTATCTATAGCCAAACTAAAAAACTCCATTCAATAAAAAGACGAATCTATAAAAAGTATTCGTTGGTTCATCCACCAAAGCAGAATGAAAAATTGAAAACACTGTAAAAATGGAAGACCCGACGAACAAGCGAAAGAGGATCTTGTTAAAGAGAATTTCATTCCCGTTCAGAAGTCAGAAACATGCAGAACATTACGTGAAGTGAAAAATGCATGCCTTGCTAAGTTTCTCTTCGGCGACGTTGTTCCAAACATGTCGGAAATCGAACGCTTATTTCGTTTCTTCGACTTCGCAGCTTCTTCCTCAGTTTCGTCCCTGCATAGTACGAATCAAGGCATAAATGAGTTATCATATTCAGGGAAGGAAGCAACGGATTGCAGGTCAATCAGGAAGAAACATTCATACACAGGAAGAATTGCCACAACTAGACTATTAAAAAATTCGATTATTACCACGTGAATAGCACGGCTTCCTTCTCCAGCAAATCAGACGCTGTGGACCAAGCAAAACGAACCAGCGTCGGAAATCCAAATGTAGGGTCCATGTGGTCCCTCAGGAATTGTTTCGTTTTCGGATCTGAACAAAGTTTATAAATCATAACATTTTTGGATTTCTTCGAATCGAGAATGATTTTTCCGATAAAAATTCGATTTTTGGTCAAATTTACGATTTAATGATAGCCAATGCAGCAATAGTCCATTGTAACAATTTTTAGCCTAACTGTTGAGAGACTGCACAACGCAGGTGGTTTTACAGTAAGCCTTTCCAGCGCTCTGTCTAATAAGAGACGCACCTCCGGGATACCCACTGCCGTATTCCACTTTCTGCCAATCTGTTCCTTTTTCGCTGAACTGCCAGTCTTTCAACGCGATATCTCTGGCAACCTTAGCACAAATACTAGCAGCGCTAACAGTCGGGAACAAGCTGTCAGCTTTCTTGGAAACTTGCACTTGTATTCCGGGAAATAACTTGGACAATTTTTCTTGATATTTTTCTGGAGGCCCAACAGTATCGACGAACACCTGCTTCACTCTTACGCCAGCGTCAAGAGCAGCCTGAATTAGTCCTATCGCAGCATCATGAGACAGTGTGTTCAAGTTGCACTTCGATCTGAGAAAGAGCAAATTTTTAGTGAGCCGTATCTTAGGCAGATGCAGGCATAACATCAAGAGACGCGCATTCTCGGAAATAATCAAGAAACAACCGTTATGAACAGTTTAGATCCAAAACGCGGAAATATTCGCGACTTCAAACTCACGCTTACCTGGACAGCATTGCGTTACTTATAGTAATCGGCGAAAGAATATGAATACCCCAACCGACGAAACTAGAAGCATTGATACGTTCGAAGATTGCTTCTCGCTCTTCGAGCTTCAGTGTTTTCGAGTCAGCGACGTCCAGTGATTTCAGCTCCTCATCCTTATCTACTGGGCAATACGCAATCCCATACACCATAGGACCTGTAGAAACAATCGAACTTCTCTTTTTCAGGAACTCAACGAATTGAAAAATAGGCGAATAGAATGCAAATTTACCAAGAACAGGCCCTCTTCCGGCCTCATCAACACCGAGCATCACATCTTTCGATTTGCATTCATCCGGAACGTCAGATAAGTACTTCCAGTCGACCCAATTTTTCTTCGTGAATTCGGAAACATCCATTTTTTTTTAAGTATCGCTGCAAACAGAAGAGAGGGAGGCATCATCCTATTCGCTTTCAACTAGAATTAAGAATAGGACACATTCCCAAAAATTAATTTATTCCACGTAACAAGATGGTGTTCAACACAAAACACAACTATCAATAATCCAATGTTTTTGTCGTTTTCAACAATCGGTGGATAACAGATGGTAAAAACAAACATCGCGGCTCAAGTCGAAAATCGTTCGTGGCTTGAAACTCCATGCCTAGAATTCAGTGGACTTATCTTACCGGCAGAGCTCTCAGCAGATCGATCATAATAAAAATAAGATTCGGCACATCACACGAAAAAGCTTGCCTTGTGGAAGCCACGATAGGTCATGATCACTCTTCCTTTGCCGAATGAGACAACGTACAAGGATTCGAATACCTCCTCCAATGCTGAAAAAAACTTTGCGCAGCTCATCACTTTTGATCGTGAATAGAGAAAATTCAGAATGATTCTCACGGTAAAATTTCGGTTCAGTTCATTTTAAAATATAAGTGGCACAACCGCGAAATCACCCGAAGTGTCGGAGATCCCTTCATCCTGCGCAAGATCGTGAATGTTCAGAAAGAAGATGTCTCTCATTCAGAGGTTTTGGAGCAGATTCCACCCATCTGACTGACATACTGTTTTATGGGAGTTCTACCAGCTTTTTGCCGTACGACGCTAGAACTCATCGTGTCTTGAAAGATATTCTCCAAAATCAGTTGCTTGTGAGCCTACAAACAGATCGTAATTATCCAGCACCTCAGTTCTGGCTAACTTTCCATCAAAATCTATATCGGCTTCAGAAATAAGATGAACAGTCTCCGCTTCTGAATGATCATAATCAGGAGGGATTATCCAAGCCTTCACTTCAGTTTCATCGAGAAACCCATCACCGTTCTTGTCCCGCACTTGTCGGAATTGCTCGCGTTCCTGCGTTACCCATTCCGGCTCGGCTTCTCCGGCGTCACCATGATACATATCCGAGATGTATTCTTCTACGGTAATCTAAAGTTTAAAGAAAAATTACGGTACAGAACTTCAATAATATACGTGAACTGTACTGCAATATGTTTTTGCTTTGCATGCACATCAAAATTGATTGCATGCACATCTAATAACGGAGATGTTGCAGGCCATGAACTGACCTGCCCATCTTTGTCTTTGTCGATGTCTTCCATCGCTTCGAGGACGACGATATCTTGTAAGGCCTCCGATTCCTCAGGATGTAAAAAACTGGCAAATTCTTCTTCGCTCAGATTTCCATCGGCGTTGCTGTCAGCCTTTTCCCATCGCCTCTTGTCCTTACGCAGCATCTCCGCGTACGAGACTCCGTCATCTGCCTTCAATTCTTCTTCGGACATGCCTGTTCACAATACAGCGTTCCATTCCGAACTTTGAATTGAAGGAGTAGTAATTCGCTTACATACCATCAACGAAACCATACGAAATTTTCCTGTATTGGTCCCAGCTGATAGCTTCCCCGCCGTCTAGATTGTGAGATTTCCACTGACTTTTCACATCTTCATCAATATATCTGAAAGAGAATCTATTCAATTTCCATCCGCTTTGAAATGTACAGTATTCGCAGGTATCAAACCTATGTTGCGAGTGCTTAATCCAATTCTGGAGCTCAGCCTTATCGATGAACCCATCCGAGTCCACATCTACCTTGTCGAATAGCAAACTCAGTCTGGCTTTACTTTCTTCGGGACTAAGGTCGTGAAATTCTTTCGCCTCTTCTTCCCCGAGAAAAGCTTCATGGTCATACCGGGAATTATGTTCATCCCCGCGGAAATGCGATTCGTCGCTCAAGTTCTAAATTACACAAAAGAAACGGCATCCAAAAGGACCATAGAATGTTTCGAATGCATCAAAATAGACGATGTATGTTTCCATAACTCACTCTATCTATCACACGTTCCTTTGGCACCACGGGATCAATCGATAACAACAGAACCGCGAAGAGGAGCAGACCTGTACTCAGCCACTGCATATTCGGAGCAGCAGGATGTTATGAGATCTGCAAAATATTTATGGCATAAAGTTTAAACGTTTGAAGTATCGAAAAAGCTGGAAATGCATCAATAAGAATATAAACACGAAATTCGATTTGCGACAGCTTAGCCCTCCACGTCGCCAACCCCTTCCCCACGGATAGAGAAAGCACGCTTTCTTTTCGCACACAATGCCGGCTAGATGACGGGTTCCATCGTCGGAAGAGAATCTCAGATGCAAAGAGCTCAGCCAGCAGAAGGGTCAAACAATAATTTACCCTTTCACAGTACTGCATTCCGCTGTTACTGCTGTCAATATCTGTACAGTACTTTGATTACACTGGAACAGTTTCCAGCGACAGTCCCAGCAACTATTACTTTAGTATGGTCGATTATCATTTTCCAGTTTCCCCATTCAGAGAAATGTTACCAGCACTCCACTTCATCTTCCGAAACTTTCTGTAAGCCCACAACTCCTCAAGCATGCATTCTCGCCTTCATGACATTTGAACACTGATGATTTCTGGATGATTCAAGGGATCAAAAGTTCATTGAGCATAAATGATTGAACAATTGACTAAAGATAATATCCTGGTGATAAATAATGAATAGATTTTCTTGTGATTTTGATTCAACAAATAAATTACTTGATCCAAGTAAACACTCACATCCTTCATTTTTGACCTCATACATACATTTTCAATAATTTCATGTTACAGTAAGCCATACAATTCTTACTTTCATGGAGGTTCATCAATGAGAAAAGTAAGATCAAGATTACATTTGTGTGCCATCAGTACATGGTGTCTCATTAAGGTTTCCTACCGAATCAAGAACAGGAAGATGTGCTCTGCCGTTTTTTCAGATATTGCCAGGGGTGGCAGCTCACCAGCATGTTACCGTACCTCAGCCTGAAGTTCAAGAATTCTAGACAGTTGTGACTCAGTTGTCGAGCACTAAAACCCACCAATGAATCTTACATATTGCAGCGAAATCTATGACTTATGCATGACACACGATCGAAGTTGGTACGAAACTGTTGAATGGTTACACTTTGGTTGAAAATACAGCACCACTGTGGTGCACATGTAAGTGAAAAAACGAAGGCTGTAAAAAAGTCAGCAATGCAAACAACGCATCGCCACTTAGGATCTTTATCGTTGTCCGTACATCGACTAACCTAAACGTCCACTAACAAAAGCTTCCATAACATCGTCGCGAGCGAAAAAAACATGAATTCAGAAATTACGAAAAACCCTGTGTTCGCTCCATCACATATACTGTAGATGAAACATTTCTCACAATACAATCTACATATTTCCGGAACTTTCGCATTCGTCGCGGGACTTCTTCATACTCTTGAACATTCTATGACCTGAGTGATTTAAAAAAAAGTTCTTGCGCTACAATCAACGAGATTCTCCGTCTTCATCCGCATTCAGTTTTAGAGTGCTCTGGAATGCGATCCCAACGAGACTTCAGATTAATGCAATAGAAAATGTAACGTTCCTCAAACGCACTCCATCCTTGCCATTACGGAGAGCCCATGCACATTCGGAGCAGCATCGCGAGTAGAATACGACTTGGCAAACGTGCACCAGTAAAGAACTGGAAATCGTATCCACATAAAATACCTTCATCGTAAGCTGCCACCTCAGGACAAAAAATGCCATCAACAGAGATAACAAATCCACTAAAAAGCTGGCATTATAAAATGTCATCAGACGCCTCTCACTTTTCATCACCCCTTCGATGTTTCCGGTGCACTCTCGTCATCCCAGTACAACTATGAACTATTAACAGTAAATATTAACAAGGGGCAGTTCAGAAAAACAAAACAAAAAAGAGTTGATCCGCATCACAATTCCGCGTGAACTTTTGGTTCTTTCCATCTTGACTCTTCTTCGAGGTCATCAAAAAGGGGCCATTAGACAGGATTGGCAATGGCTTCTGCCTTCATGCCCAAGCGTGCTGCGTTCGCCTTCCCGGGGCTATTCCGCACCAAGTGATAGTAAAGCGTGCTATAGTCGATCCCCAACATCTCGGATCCCTTCTTGATCGAGATCTGCCTCGCGGAGATCATCGAACACACGTGTTGCACGTTTTCATTGGTCCAATCGATCGAGTGACGACGCCGCGGGGTCCGCATGGCACCGGGGATCACGCTCAAGGGGCGGCTAGGGCCAGCGCCCAACTTGACACGGCCGAGGTTCGGGTGCTTGCGGTACCCGTACAACTCGCGGTACTTGGCGTAAAGAACAGCATAGGACACACCAACCATCTCGGCAGCGTTTTTCATGTCAAGAGTGTTCTTCGAGATCATCTCCATGATGCGACGAGAAAACGGCTCGGCCCAGAAGCCCGACCGCGTGCCTCCCTGGTTCAAGTACTGGTCGAGTTTTACCACTCCGCTGATATTGTAATTTTGGCTCGGTGGCGGGCAGTCCGCTGCATCAACAAAACAAAAAATCGATTAACATCTCTATCAATCGCTCACGAATTTCATTTACGCAAGGCGCGCGAGTTTTTATGAGCTATGAAATTTCAAGGGAAACCACTTCGAATATATCGTTAAAATCCCGGCTTGATACAAATTTGGTTCACTAGAACTTTTTCATGGGAAGAACGTCACATAAACGGAAAAACGAAAACAAGTCTGATACTGTACATTAATTTCATAAAAATTAAGATGAAAATTGTAAAAACCGTTCTCGCCTGCATTTAAGATTCCTTGAAAAGAAAATGCATACGTGCTTGAACAGTTTTGTACTTGACGGGTTTGCTATTCCTCAGGACTCTTTCACAGCCCGAGCACAAAAAAATCAAGTTATTATACCTTACGAATGCTTATACAGTAAATGTAAAAGAAATAAATTCCACACAATGCTTAGCCAACCGAACAAAGCAATTCGTTATTCAATTCAATCATTTTTTCAATTCAAGAGTGTGGTATACTGCAAAATTTTGAACGCTGATCATAATACCATTGAAGGTTATATTCGAAATCATTAAAGAATAAGAAACTTACATGGACTAAGGCCAATAGACAAAGGATCACTCGTTGGTTGCCCATTTTCTGAGTCAAAACTGCCTTGACCTTCGCAAAAGCTGACCGAAGGAGTCAGCATGTCCATCATGTTCATGCCACCATTCACGCCACCAGCTTCAGAATTGCTTGTGGAAGCTTCAACATGCACATATCCTCCATCGTCCACGTGATTTTCTTCGTCGATTATCATAGCACCGTACTCCGAATCATGCGATGACACCGATCCTTCCCTCGTGCTGCTCTCGTTCTTGACGTCGTCTGGCAAAATAGCTTGCGGTTTCAAAACTTGAGTCAAACTTCCAGAGGATGCATTAGACGATTTCGGTCCATTTTCACTGACAACGTTGGGCTTAAGGATCTTGATCTGACCGGACCCGCCAGACTTTGAGGCATCGCCTTTCATGGCCGAATTCACGCCGGGTGGCGTAATTTCAGCGAGGCCCTTCACCTTCAACACATCGGCCGTGGCGAGGAGAGACTTCATGTCATTCTGGCCGACTCGCACTTCCCCGTAGTACATGAACTCCAGAATGGCACATAGGTCAGCATAAGGAGTGTCACGCAGGATAATCACCGGCTCTTTCTCGGATCCATAATTCGCCAAAATTTCTTCGAAGTATGAACTACATGCAGCCAAGATAATCTGCAAAATTCGTGAAGCTGTTAGAAATCTCTCGTTAATTAGCCGAAAAACGTTCGACTGCTGACCTTGTGGGCTTTTATGCATTTGCCTTCGCAGGCTAGCATGCAGTCCGTCAAAGCCTGCGATAACCACATGCTGGACAAAACGTGAGTCAAGTTCTTCTGATGATTGTTCCATGTTAAACAGAACTGTTGCTGGGAATCCATCGCGACGCGCGAAAACGGCTTAACAGCAGGTCTAGCTTTCTGAGGCAACTCACTCCGGTGACTCCTCACAAAAGCAAACTCATTCGGGCTAGAGTCGCCTCGCGTAAAAGTAGTCGATGCCTGGAGAATCAGAAAAACCGAATTTGTTACGCATAAATTCACAAATTCTACGAGATAAATCGATATTAAGCACTGCACTAAGAAACCATAAATGAAACTTACGAATAAAATGCGAAAACTGAAACTGGCAAATCAGGCGTTGCTACGAGCCTTTACAGAAATGCAATCTTCAACAGTTTTTCAAATACAAAATTTTATTTTAAAGCAGGTTTGGCGAATGCGGGAACCTTTCATTTTCTGCGGAAACGATTCATCCAAAGTTGTTAATATCCCATCATTTCAAAACTTGTTCATCCTCATTAATTACTTTGCAACAAAAAACTCGTTCAAGAGCGACCAGATAATCTTCCAACTTCTATCGAAAAACCTCGACTGTTCCAGTTGAAAGCAGCTTTGAGCAATGTTTCATTGAAACCTTCCCTTTAGGCATGCGATTAAAATAGCGCTCAAGGATTCTCCCATTACATTCAACCTTGATAAAACATGGGAAGAAGAGAAAGTTGGAGTAGGAGCAATCCTTCAAATGTTCAAAAGAAGTTCTCGAGTCACTCCGAGAAAGATTCAAACTTGAATTGTAAACCTGAAACGTTAAATTTTATTCATGTGATATATTTTATATTCTGTATCTCGAAAAAATATTCTCTCAAATAATGAATCGAGGTCAAGGTATACGCTCCCATATGTTTCAAGTTAGATCTAAATTCAATAACTGAGAAGCAAACTTACAAAACTTTCAGAAGATTTATACTGTAATCTGAAACTCGATTACTGTAGCTTCTTCAATTAGTGCTGAACACCAAGAACTAATTTCAACGCATCTTCACGAATGACATAGTTTCTCAATCGAAGTTTCCCCGAGGATTCTCTGCATCGATGTGTAAATCTTTTAACCTTCATACGAAGCATTGATTTTGATTAAATTAGCAGGGTCAAATCTGCCAACTTCCCAGTTATTACTCAATAAATGCGGGGACGAACAATGAAAGAGAGAAAGTTAAAAGAAATAGAGAAAAATTCTTGCAAAGAACCATATTTGTGAATCAAGATGAAAATGAATGACGGATTTTCATTCTTGAGAGGCTCAGTCATTCAAAATGGATGGTTTTGAATGATCATCAGTAAGGTTTTTGAACTCTGCTGCTATTAATCGAGACGCCATCGGAGCATGCAATGCTTCGCAAAAACGCTGCTGAATGGGTAGGGCAAACGTCCAACATCAAACCGGAATAATGAAGTAATTCGGCAAGAAGTACAAAAGCCAACCATCATCAAGATGGCAGCTTATTAAGGCAGATTTCAGGACAGAGAATCGTGGCAGCGACATTTTCACAGGATCATCGCGTGACATCAGTACCCAACGGCGGAGTAGGCAGACTGGAGACCTAACGCGGGGCAACGCAAGAGGGACGAGCCGGAGAATTTCATTAAAAACGCAAGAAACGTTAAATGAAGATGAGGAGGGTACCCAGCGTCTGCGATCAAAGGGTAACGCCGGGGTCATTGCACTATGAAGCGAACAATCCAGACGTACACACAGCACGAATGTGTAGGCTGGCAATCGATTCCAACGACAACATTTCTTGGCTTATCCCTCCCGGGCTCAAATCCCACGACACACTTGCGCTCTGAGACTTCTGCCTTGGCTCCGAAGTACACTCTTCCAACATTTCCTACTTCAACATGATTCTATCAAGTTTCGAACCAAGGAACACAACCTTCCTTCCCCAGTACAAGCCAGTTTTCTTTCTCAATAATGGGCTAAGAACTAAGTTGCGGCATTTACAACATTCGAAATGGGCGCAGTACGATGGAAGAAATCAAGTGAGAAAAAGCCCATGCCGACAAAAACCCTAAAATGCGAAAAGCACCTAGCAAATTCTTGCGAAATTATTCCCTTCATTCTTCAATTTTTTCTGAAAATTTTCGCGAATTTCTGACGAAACCTTGTAATAATCGTGATATTTAAAATGCAAATATTCCAAATATCTTATGGACGTACTGTACTGTTTCGTGCGCGTATCACTTCGAAGAAAAAATGTTCCTGCGGTCTATATTTTTTCTTTAAAAATTAAAGATCAAGTTGTGTCGTACAATCCAGTATTGATGGGGGCAAATGAAAAATTTTTCTCGCACTACGCGATTTTTACGAGAATGCTCAAGTTAATATCACAGACGTTAACGCTCAGGAAAAATCAAAAGCTATACCGGAGTAGGAACTTGTTCATCCATGCGATAAGCTAAAAACGATGAACTATCGAACTTGAACCAAGAGATACATAACCCAAAATCGCGGATTGAGAAAAGCCGAAATGAAGCGGAGTCATACCATTCAATGACGATTTGGTAGAAAGCGATAAGAACAAAACTGAAGCGGGAAAGAATCGGAACTTTTTTTCTTTCTATCGTAATACGGCTTGCTATCAGCCTGCGTCTGAGGAAGACAGTACCATGATCTGAATGGGAATCATGACGTGAACGAGTTACGAGAAGTACGACGGCCTCCGCGAGGGTAATAACAGGACTGTACTCCGGTACTGAAGCGCACCACACGTTTTTCCCAAGCTGTCGGCCGAAGAACAGCGCACACACTGTTGCGATTCCTGCAGAGGTCACGGAAGGATTGGTAGGTACAGCATAATTTGAAGGAAGTTTTTTCTTCCCTGCGTGTGATGTCCAATTGATTGTTCCACGATTAACAGATGGGTAGTGTTTTTGTGAGGAAATTCGAAAGAAAAAAACCGAAGGACTGTACCCGGAACCTATCACGAACAGAGGAATGAACGTCGCCTCTTACCTTTGATAAATTAGAATCCAAGATGTAGGATAGGAAAATTCGAAAGTATTGCATAAATTTCAATAATGGTTCCGTAAATGCAAGCCTTGAGATTCCAGTGGTACCTCATCCAAATCCGGGACTTTTCATTTTATTCAAAAACCTTGGAACTTGGAGGACATACTGTTCTGTTCAATTAATTGTAAATGTAAGAAAACGTCTTCACAATGAGTCGGTGTAGTAGATTTGCAAGCTTTCTAAATTAACCATCTCAGCTTAACCTGTCCGGGTAAAGTGCATCTCTTCAAAATTCAGACACATTACGTTGCTAATTTTTCGCACATACAAGTACAGCAAGTTTAAAAATTCAAGAGCTGTCGAAAACGTGAAGCCACGGAAATTCCAAATTAAAAAATCGTATACACAGAAATTCATTTTTTTTCTGACACAAACATCACTGGTTCCCCAATGGAAAACAAAATACTGTAGTTCCCGGAAATCTTGCGGTCGTATTTTAGCACGAACTACAGTATTCAATATTGGCGGAATATCGCATTATTCACAGCAGGAGAAACACGTTTTTCACTACATTGTCATGAGAAAGTGCACTTTATAGTCATACGCGTACGACACAGTCACGGCTTTGAGGCAAAGTGAATCGGATGAAACACTGAATTGAAAAGTTGGATACAAGATGGCCGCTGGGAAGAGAGAGAGAGATGGGGGGGGGGGAAGAGACGCATGCGAAGGAAAATAATAATCACCGAAAACACGAGGGACCACACAATGAATGAGCGCATAGATCTGCGGAACATTAGGAAATGAAGCCCGGAGGGAGCGCGCGCCAGACTACAAGTTTGAAAACGCGACGCCGGGAGAGGGCCGGTGTAGCAGTCAGCTTTGTTCGGCGTCCGGATCGTCCGCCTATATTTTTGGGACCGTCAGGCTGTCCTGCGTCAATCACGGTAGTCTGGGGGGCCGGTCATGAGTGTCCGGGATGGTCTCAGGAGCCAACGCTAGCAGGCTGTACTATGCGAAAACTGATACGAAGTGTCTACCATTTAACTTTCTTGTAAAAATAAAACGACACTCGATAAACTTCCCGCATACGCCCAATCGCAATTTCCATTCTTAAGAATGCAGTACAAAAAATTGAATATATTTTCAGATTGTATAACGTTGCGACTGGAAATTGACAGTTTTGCATTTATCATCTAGCCATAGGAAAATAATATTTCTGACTTAGCTAGAAACTAGAGGTCAGGAAGAGAGCTTCCAGAATGCTTGAAGCCATGCATAAATTAGATAATCTTTGAACAGATGTCAAGTCAACCTTCAGGAGAATGCACACAAGAAAAGAGAAAACTCACAGAGAAGTGCGGAAAATCACAATTTCAACTGCATGTGCCAATAATTTGGACATCACCCAACTGGAGTAACTTCTGGCAGATCTTCGTTCTCTAAAATGCAGAATTGTGCTGTACTTCCAACCCCAAATGAGGCTGAAATTGCAAGTTTTTGGAGCATTTCTATTGAAACGAATGGGAAGCAACCGGTTTTTCATCACCCCCAAGACCTTTTACCTCCACAATTAACTGTGACAACAGTACTCATTGTATCAAAATGTATGTGCTGTAACGTGATGTGGTTTCATTTACGTCAGCTGTCGCATACTTTGCATTCACCACTTAATAAAAACAAATATGTCCTCCAAGGATGAAGTCCTACTCTTTCCTTTACACCAGCCTCAACTGAATTCCCCTTACTGCATCTTAATTACAGAGGAAAGCAGATTGAGGATGCTCCTACTGGATAAGCTCGCACCTCGTAGATGAATTATTCGAATCCTGTAAGATTTGATTTTTCTCTTTCGTCAAAAAATAACCTTGCTGCGATCAACATAGGCCTGACTGTCCCAACCAGCCAGGCGAATTCAGCCGTCCAGTCCCTGGCGAGTACTCATACACCGCTTGGAATGGAAGTTGGGAACCGCGTGGGGGAAAAAACTCGTTTTGAGAGCGTGAGAGGGTTGGAATTTTGGGTCTGTTCCTAAGCCGGGGAGGGTGACGAAAAATTTATCCTTCTCTCCCAAAATTTCGTAGACCATGAACACAAAACGCGGGCCCCGCACGGCGGAAAATCGCAAGTTTACAAGCCAATTTATTGATCCGCGTCGCCAGACCTTCCTTCTCCTCCACTTCTCCAATCCCCACGCTTCTTTTATTTTATCCTCGCTGTCCCTCACACACACAATGAAGCTTGAGAACAAAGCGGCCGAGGGAAGCGAATTGCACCGAGATGTGCGTCATCAATAAAAAGTTTTTCTCCGTTCCACGTTTTCATTTCCGCACCTATATGTCTGTGTGTGTTTACCACAAGGTTTTTGTGAGTGTGTGTGTGAGTCCCTCTCTCTTTTGTTTCTCTGGTGGAATTCGACCGGCTCCCTCCCTCTCTCTCCCCCTTCGTACCACTCCCCTTCCTTCTCATGTGATTTGTTTTACGTCGACTCATCAAAGTTTCAACTCGAAACCCACAATGAGGCGGGAACTCATACGGCTGTCAGCCATTTCTTAAAATATATGTAGAGCCCCTGTTGCAAGGCAAGAGTTCAAAGTCCTCTGCATTAACCATCCTTCAACTTCAGTCCAAACCAGTCCTTCTTTCATCGTCCATTCTTCCTTCTTTCCCGGGATAATTTCCCATCATTTCAGTATCTTCGTAAACAAAAACGCGGTAAACCGCTCGCTGCTTATGCACCATCCCAACATCCGCTTTCCCACATTCTACATCCAACGTTAATAACCAATAAAATGTACGCCCCCTTATTCTGTCTTCAACAACTTTCTTCGGCCTTCATTAACATCTCGGTGCACTGGAAAAAGAATTGGAAGCCGGCCAAAAGAATTTTTGACAGCAGAAGCCCTTCCCTAGTTTTTCTGACAGTTGTAAAAATACCCGTATTTACTCGAGACGCTTTTTTTTCAACTGGCTTAAACTAATCCGGATGAGTGCATCTTAGAATCACAGGTAAAGTCAATTTACTGCTTCTGGCTCAGACGGTCTCCCGAGGAATCACTTGATATAAAAATAGATTAAAATAAACATGGTATGAAACCCAATCGCACAAATTCATTGTCTCGATTTCAAGTTCAAATATACGAGAGTTTGGACAAGAACTGACCGAAGTACTGGGAGGAATTGAGCCCATAACCATGAAATAAAACGAGATCAACGATTCTTTCAAATCTAAAGAAAATTAACGAGATGAAAGTTAATCTCAAACTTTGCCGGCGGATTAGTAGAACATTTTCGAGTCAAATAACAGAGGTACTGTACTGGACCTACAAGAACCAAAGGCATTTTAACTGAGAATACAAAATTTACCGTATCTAGCCTGCAGCTCTCTGCTTGGTTTCAGGCAGACGACATTTGGAAATGAATTGAATAACTGGTTGCAAACTGCACATTATTTTGAAGTTTCAAGTCGCAACTTGAAACTTCAAAGATCTGTTTCAATACTTGAAACTCGCACACACAAACCTGTGATACATCGTAATTATATTGGCAGTACAGTCGAACTTCGAGGAAATAGCGGGACCATTCGAGTGAGGGAGGTTTTGAGTTAGCGCAACCACATTCCTATTGGGGGGGGGGGGAAGAAAAATGACAGGAAATTATAATTGGTGATATTCTGAGCCATAAATTGCTTCTAAAATGAGTTGACAGGATGCTGAATTTGGAGGCAAGGGTTCATTTACCCAATTAGTCTTCCACTTCCTTTCAAAACACATCAAATTACATGTTTATTGCTTTTCTCTTTCCTGCGTCAATAAAATGATAGCAAAAAACCCTAAAAAATGTATTGGAGCAATGGGAGTTCGGGGGATGGGAACCCTAAGTTCATGAAGGAGATTTTTATTGCATATTTTTTAAGGGAAATTGGAGTGGGTGTTGAAAAATTTGGAGGTATTTGACTTAGTGATTTTCGAGTTTCGATATTGAGGTTCAACTGTATTGCATGCAATATTAAATCCAAAGTGACCTAAGCACGAATATCTCGATCTAATAATTTACATATAGGCCGCATCAGCATTTTTGAGTAGGGGACAGAGCCCGGACTGTATACAAGAATAAATATGATATGCCACCAGTTTTTCGCAAAAACCTTCGGGAGAATAGTATGGAAATGTGGTAGGGAAGGGAAAGTGGGATGCTGCAGGTATGAAGCCTGGAGTTGGGGGCCCCCTGTATGGATTCCTGGCCCACAAAACTTGCCGAGATAATGTGGAGCATAATAGGGAAGGGAATCCAAAAGGTCTCTCTCTCTCTCCAAGACAGAAACCAGTCGGGGGAAAGAGACGAGAGACGGAACACTGGATAATGTTCCCAGTGATTTCGGCGCATATTCCTTCAATACGACTCAGATTCCTCCTCTTCCCCCCGCCAGCACAACGGAAAAATCTACACTTGCTTCGCTGTCTTCTTTTCTTTTGGTCCTGAGCACATACTACTTTTTTTTCTTTCTCGTCTCCCTCCGCCCACAATTTTTTATTACGTAGGGATTGATGCAAGTTGTAAGCTAAGCTTCATAGCGCTTTTTCGCGCATGGCACATAGGGGAGCGGGGAGGGAGGAAAATGTGCAGGCGCAGAGTTGAATAGAAACACCGAAACATGTGGCGTAGGCCTCTCTCTCTCTCTCTTTAGAATTGAGCAAAACTTTTGCGTTCAATAACCCTGGGGTTCTCTCCATTTTCACTCTCCTCCCCATGGCTTTTCCGCGACGTCCCTTCCAAATTTAGACTTGGTTTCTCATCCCCCTACTGAGCTTCCAGTGTACTGTACTGTATATTGCTGTCAGGGTTCTATATACATTTTCTCCCCGTTTCCTCCCCCTTTTTTTGTGGGCCATTCCGAGTGGGAGGGAGCTGATATTTTACCCCGATCCCAGTTACAACTGTTCCGTACAGATATTTCAAAAAGTTGGCTACCTATGAAACGCACCCCAAGGTTTCTTTTTTATATTCCCGCACCTGGGCCGGGAACAAAGGAAATGTTAGTGTTTCTACAAGATTTTCCTGTAGAACCATTTCCCCTCCTCCTCTCATACTTCTTCTCTCCCCCTTGTCGTGCCCGAATACGTTCAACACCATCTGTTGTTGCAATACAATATGCCTTACCTGGGTTTTGAAAGAAAGGGAAAAAATCCCCAGCTCAAGTTCTGGTTGACGACACACATATACACACATACGCGACCGGGGGAGCTTATTCAAATGCAAGAAAAAGATGGCTGAAACTCGTTCTCGCTGCACAGATTTTTTTTTCCTTTGCATCAATCCCTGTCAACACTAGCGTTCTTAGTGGAAACATGTTGAGCATTTTCGAAAAGGGTATGAAGAATAATTGCGTGTTGCTTTTGAAAAAGAAAACAAAACAGCAGCGTTTCGGCACACCAAGGTATTCTTATTACTGTAATTCCGTAAAGCCTCTGTTCCGCGGAAACAACTCCACGTTTCGCAGAAACCAAAAATGGGTAATCACAAAATTACATCACTTTTTAAACCATACCATTAGGAAATAAACCGCGGAAAGATGCGGAATCCGGGGAAACATGAAATTTCAATTCGAAAACTAACACTCGGGTATTCGTAACAATTATCATTCTCTGGTTATAGTCATTCGAAATTGAAATATCTCAGCCCGGGCTAAAAAAATGAGTTCTGGAGAAGAACATTTTTTATTTTCAGAAATCAAGCTGTGGTTGACGCGTGGATGCTGCGCTGAAAATTTCAAAAATTAAGTGTGAAACAGGATTTGAATGTTTGGGATTCAGAACTGACAGGATCGAAATACATTTCAATAAAATATTCTTACTGGACAACAAAATCGTGAAGACTTCAGAAAATCTTTTCATACTGAAATTCACTCAAGTTTTTAGCAAGATACATTATCTTACAATGTCTCCATTGCATAGGCTTGGCGCCAGGGCTTGCGAAAAAGTTTATTACACTGAAAAATGCAGTGTGATGGTATTTATTATTGTAATGAGAATTACCTACTTAAGCTTATCTGAAAAATCAGATATGAATTTTGAGTCAGGATTAAATCTATCGTGGTTACGAAATTTAGTACAGGATTTGGAAAAAGTTGTGGGTCTATATAAAATACTGAATTTTTAAATTTTAGGAACTCAGGTGATCCAAATAACAGCTTTTCGGCGTTCAAAATTTCAGAAATTACTACGAATTCGAAAATTATCCTGCACAGTACTTTAATTTTTCTGTTCCACTTCGTAAACTAAGCAGCAGCTTCAAGAAATGAAATAGAGCAACGGAAGCAGCACGCAACGTTGCAATGATCACTCAGAATCATGCATTGATTATGTGCCGACACGAATTCAAGCGCTGAGCAGCTGGAAAATTATTTTGCGGACAAATAAATTCGAAGTTTTCGCGCTAGTCCAATTATAATTAAAATCGTGCGTTTTCAACAATGACGCTATCCTCGGTTTCCAAGCTTGAAGTGAATGGTCAGTCTTTCTGATCATTCAACGGAACGAAGTCGTGAGATTGTTCTAGAATCGCCTAAAAATAAGAAACGTTGACGGCCTTGAGACAGAAAAGTGGCTAAAACGGGTGAGTGAATATCGTTCGAAAAGATCGGAACGAAAACTGCACGAAATACTGAACAGCGGAAATTTGCGACACATAATAATGACCTTGAAAGAATTTCGAAACTTCACGCTTCATACATTTCGACGCATTACTGTACTGTGATGCAGATGGTTACACTGAATTCATAGAATTGCCCATCAACTACGAAGGGCACAGCCAAACTCTTTAAATTGCGAGGGCTGACGTTGAAACTTCTGTCATGCAGTACCATTTTTTCAAAACCTTATCGGTCAACATCACGGGGAAGTTATTTTTTCAGGGATGAAATGAATGCAGTCCTGTGACGAGACAGAATTTACAACAGGGTACCGATGCAAACGCACGAAGCTCAGTCATTGTGTTCGAAGCAGTCTAAAAAAGGTTACAACTGAAAAAAACACAAAAATGGATCACCTTGATGAAGTCCAGCTTGGCAGTTACCTCGTTGTATCCGGATGGAAATTTTCTTCAACATGTGATGGTGGTAGACGTAAAAATCGTACTTCAAGATGACCGCCACTTCTCGCGACAAAACCCAGTCTAATATGTAAACGAAATTGTACCAGCCAAACTAATTAAATCCGACGTTTTAAAAAAAATCGAACATGCATTAAAAAACTAACGATCAAATACTCAACTCGTTCAGAATAACGAAAGATTACCCTTCCCGCAGTGAACTTAAATCAGGACATATGTGCATCGACCACGAAAAGAATCGAACCGAATACACCGAACTACAGTACAGCACTCAACACCGATAGATGAAACACTTCTCGGAGAAAAAAAGAAATTGGCAAGATCGAATAACGCACAACGCAAGTGAGAGTTTGGCTAAGCTAAAAGCATCACTGAACTTGACCCTCGAATTCGCCACGTGCGCCGGAGATGAGCGCATCTGTGCGAGAAGGCCGAAACCAATCCAAGCAACAACAAAAAAAGGAATGAACTCTCCGGCCCACGCTCCACACTATTCTATACCGGTTAGATGCAGAATTTTATTCCCGATTTCACCCCGTCCATCGTGAAGCACGGGGAAATCGATGCAGAGAAAGGCCGCAACACCAGAAGAAAATCAATTTGGCACTGAAGAAAAAATAATAATAATCGCAACCGATTCCAGTTCAGGACGAAAGGGAGATGATCGTGTGCGCTCCGCTTCACCTCCCGGCGACCGACCAACAGACCGGTACAACCGGGAGGCAGGCAGCAGTAACTCCATTTCGCAAAGCAAGGGGGGAGAAGTGAATCTTACCACTGCCCCCTTCTCGACTCAGACGCATTTCTGGGGGGTGCAAGTACAGTACAGTACAGTATGTGTGCCAGGGGAGGAATAAGCAACCAGCAGATGTACAACTACAGTACTGTACTACAGTCCTGTGTAAAGACCAAGAAATGCCACTTCGAAATCCATAGCGGAAAAGTTTTTGCATTTGCTCAGAACATTTCATATACCCACTAAATACCATCGGTGGATACCCCCTTCAAAATGAAATTCAGGGGACAAGCAAAGAAATCCTTTTAGAGAGAATTTCCTCAGGAATGAGAACCCTATTGGAATGTCAAGATGACTCCATCAGACCACACACAAAACGTTTTTGTGTAGCAACAAAAATTTTTGAAAACAAAATCACTGAGAGAGAGAGAGAGTCTACTGGTATACTGTATTGTACTAAATAATACAGTACAAGGAGTCAAGTAGTCAATTACAGTACCATGCAGGAAAAAAATTTCAACTGAAGTTATAAGACTCTCTAACAGCGGCTATTAGGGGTCTCAATCAGCTATAACAGCAGCTATTAGGGGTCTCAATCAGCTATCAGTGGCATCCTTTCAATTTGCAGTACTGTATTTGCAGAAATCGTCAGGTGTTGAACAAAAGGTTCCTGCATCAATTGATTTTTTTTTAAATTCAGAACAATAATTTATACAGACTTTCCTGCCTGTATAATATCCATACCACTTATAGTGCCCAAACGTTGGTAGAAAACACTGCTTGGTCTATACGTTATTGCAATCTACAAAACGGTTGCAAATCCTGCTCTTTGGCAACACAAAGAAAGAAAAACGGTGCCGGCTACTTTTTATATCCCGTAAATACATGCATGAAACGGGGATAGGCTAAATTGCGTTCAACCGTTTTCAAACAGGGTCCAACATGGATGCTTGGAAATCTCCATCTAATCAACATTGTCTGTCGATCTCCATTTTAGGCTCCTGTAGCGTAAATCCGAGTTTTGGGGGGAGTTCGTTTTAGCATAAACATGCAAAAGCGGACGTACATTTTCCTACTGAGCAGGAGAGCATCACACTGCCCACAGTACTGGCAGGCATGCTACAGCATTAGTCCCCACCTTCCCTCCTATTCTAATGACTGGTGAAATATATTTTGAATTGCATTTACACTGTTTTTTGCAATTCCATGCATAAGGATATCTTAATCATGTAATCAAAGCAACATAAGAAATTATACATACTCCAAGGGCATACCTGTGATACTGAGAGACAGTTTTGCATAAGAACTTTCACTTTTGCTGTTTAGGCTAGCAGGGCATTAAAACCTTTTTAGGATTGTTACTAAAGAACAAAAGAACAGTATACTTTCAAAATGTGCCTGCGTGTTGCAATTGGACCTCAATAACTCAAACCATAAGTCAAAAATCTTCTCTATTTCTTTCAAGCCCCTATCCTAATTCCTTTAGAAACAGTGCATTAAAAACCTCCATGACTCAAAGGCTCTCCCCCTCTAACCTCAAAAACTTGAGTTCCCAGAGGCCTTTTGGCTATTACTGTATTTAATAGACACAGGAAAGAGAAAAGCAATAAAAATGTAACTTGATATTTTTTGAAAGGAAATGTAAGACTAATTGGGCAAAAGAGCCCTTGCCTCCAAGTTCAGCATCCTATCAACTAATTTGAAAAGTAATTCAAGGCTCAGAATATCCCCAATTATGATTTCCTGTAATTATTCTTTCTTCCCCCACAACAAAGAAGTTGTTTCCCTAACTCAATTTTTTTATGGTTCCTTGAACTTTGCCTTAAAAGAGATTAGACTCAACTGATGAACAATTTTTCTTGGTTTATAACCCCGCCAGTATAAGTAATATTTGTGCAGGGACGTCCAATGGCTTCAATAAATCGACTCAATTAAGAAGTATAGCGATTCACTCAAGATCAAACAAAATTGGTTTCCATAGTTTCGTGCATTTAAAAAAATCTTCAATGCAGGCTTATGGTTTTTTGTGAATTTTCGGGCTACCAATATCTCGTCCTTCAGCTTCGTGCATTTCAAGTTATGAACATAGGATCCTCGTTCAATGACCTTATTTTAATCAATAATAATTGCCGCGTACCATCAGACATGTGCACAGCGTACAGTACCACCAGCTGAAAAGCTTTAGTTAGGGGACGCGTTGTTTTGGATGCGCCCATTTGGGACGCGCTCAATTTTAATTCACGGGGCAAAAGACAGAAATCCTCTCAGCGCAGCTGCCTTTCCTCCATTATGGGAACAATTTCAAAGTTTTAATATTTTTCGACGCCCGCGGAATTGAACACACCCACGTCGACTAAATCATAATACGACAAAATACACACAGAAACACGACAGCAGGGGAGCTTAAAGCACTAGAGGGGATAAGAGAGGGAGGGATAGAGAAATGGAAAAGCTGATTTTTTTGTGAAGTTTTTGAGTGAGGCAGCCGCTTTGGAGCGAGTCAACATTTCGGCGATAACACCAGCGCTGCACCCCCCCCCCCCCCCCCACCGGCATTAAATTGAAGACCAAGTTTTTTTGAAAGCGGGGAGAGAGAGACACGACAGACAGATAGACAGACAGGCGTACAATAGTCAAAAGCACCTGTACATAGCCTCGGGCAACTCGGCGGCACTCCCTCCCTCATTCCGTCCTCGAACACCACGCAGGCCTCCACTCTCATCTTTATTCCAATTTTTACTTTGTCATGCATGCGAAGTCAATGTCCTCGATGGCTCACAAAAAATTCTCGCTCGTCAACAAGCACAACAAGAGGGAAAAAAGAGAGAAGGAGGAGGAGGGAGGAGAATCGTTCCTTATGTCCATAAGCTAACACAAGTTTTTGAGGGCGAAGAATTTCAAGGATGTAACACGGACTTGATGTAGACCGGCCTACGGGAAAAAGATTCAATTGTTGATCGCTGCCTGAGACACGGTTTTTCACTGCGCTTACAGGTCATCCGGCACCCAAGTGCTCAGGAGGTGTAATCAGGGCGAATTCCTCACTAATGAGCGATCGCGGTTTTCCGCCATCTTGGCACTCATCTTCCCAACGTTACCCTCGAATTATTCCACGGAAATATCTTCAGTACCCGGGGGTGAAAAAAAGTTAACATTTCTCTCCAAGTCTCACAAAAAAAAAATTATAGTACCGGTGCCTTCATCGACGAGCTGCTGAAGCCTGTTCAACGACTCAGAAACTCGACTTGGCGGATGCAGACGGAACAGTTAAAAAATTATTATCGCGGGCTTTTCCGCTATTTCACTTCAACGACCATTTCTTCATAAATTCTTACGATTTTTATCAACGACTTGGACCCGAATCCTCGTCTTACCAAGCACGCGGAAAATGCAACGAAGTATTCGGAAAACACCAACTAGCCGCGTAAAAACTCCGCATTACCGATAACCCGAATAAAGTGGACCCAGACTAGCGAACAGACTCGGTCTTAAAATCTGTTCGAGATTGCTTCACTCGTCCGGAATCTCAAGCGAAAAAAATCCACTCACCCAGAGAAAATAAATCCGCACAAATTTTATGTCTTTATTAAAGGAAAGGCCGAGGGTCTTCTAAAAAATTATTGTTGGTCACGTTTCAACGATGTACAATACTGTATCTGCACGCATTCTTATTTACGGTAGGTACTGTGTAGTACAGTAAAATGGATTCAGACTCATCGGAGACGGACTCGGTCAAGAAATCTCGGCGGTGAAAAATCACTTGAACCTTACAAAATTAATCGGGAAAACGTTTAAAACTTAAATACCAAAATGGTGAGCGTACAAGGGTCTTTTCGAAATCCTGCAAGTCACATCCCATCAATCATTGGATGTGGTCTATCACGGAAGAAAACTCCGTTTTTCTTTTCCAATCCACCATATTTTTCGATTGGATATCCTTTTCGACTCGAGACTGCGATTCAAACGGAAAAGCATGAGGAAAAATCTACGCTCAGAAAGATAACAAATGAACGATGATGTCTTTCTATTACTCAAGAATTCCTTTTTTCTTATACTGTAATTGAAGAAAAAAAAAACTTTTCTGAAAGCTAGTCATGTTGTGAAGGGTGTCCTGGGCCGATATAAATTAAGCAAATCCATACAGATGTTTCAGGTCACAATTATGTCATATTCTCCCATGGAGCTGTATAAGTTCATCAGTCCAGGGATAGACGCTATGTCGGGATGGTAAATTCTGTCCACGAACCTGGGTAATGAGGAAGATAAATATGCATTCGGCAAAATATTCAATTGAATACAGGCATAATATAACTTTAGTATCTATCAGCATAAAGCATTATTTTTCGATACAAAGTGAGAATAAATAAATAATAATACTGTACCATTTAATTACAATAAAATATTCAAAAAGCATGAGGAAACATCAAAACTCAATTACTTCGACGACGATGGCAATTTATCATCGGAAAACTCTTGGAGCAGGTTCCTGCGTCTGTTAATATTGAAAAGAAACATATATACTGAAATTCAGCCCAGAGCGGAAATTGCTGGTATACGCGTATGTTGAAAAGAATTCTTTGAAAAATATCTACGATGCCTTATAACTGTATTTTCGTCATACTGTACCTTGAGCCTCTCGAAGAAAATCGATGCCATACAGCCATTTCGCTTCACACCTTCGCACTTTTAATGGGAATTTCTTGGTTCCAGTACTCTTATACATTACACTGGTTCGAAGAGCGCGCGTTTCTCGAGGAATAAATTAATGCCACAAATTTCCCCACACTATTCAGAAGGCATAGTTCGTTCCCATTCAAATTAATTTAAAACTTGCTTCCATTTTTTCTTCATTACTGGGATGTGAAAATTGGCGTGCGGAACGCATTCAACTAAAAGTAACACGAAATGAAAGGACACAAATATGAGCGGTTATTGTTGAATTAATTTTGTGAATCTTGGACAGAAGGATACTTCTTCTTTTTCTCGCCGAGGTTTAAAATTTTTCACAGCCTGGTGGGGATGATGGAGAGAAGTATTCAGATATGACAATCCGGTTCACATAAAAGCATTTTTTAAATCATGGCAACGTTTGCTAGTGGTGCCAAAAACAGGTGGAATCTCTCTGCAACGATCTTGTTTACAACAATTTCCTGTGTAAAAAACACAACGATTTTTTGCTTCTATCATAGGGTTCTCTCTTCATGTTTTTAAGGGGTTCTCTAAAACGAAATTTTTCAACTACGATTTTTTTTCTGGTAAATGAACGAATTCAATTCGTAGGTTTTGTTTATTGATTTCACAATGATGGAGATTCCAGATGGGGGAAAATTGGATGCAAAACAAAGTATTTTTTCATAGGACCACATTGACAAAACTTTCGAACTATCCCCTCGTACTCGATTAGAAGCAAGACACTTTTATGGGATGGAAAAAGTAGTAAACGAAAAAGCGCATGCAACGCAAACTCATGAGCCATCAATTTCCCTGATACTTTATTTATTTCATTTTCAACCTGAAACAAATGACTGCGCTTTTCCCCGATTTGAGGGAGGAAAAATTAAACTATGTTCAACTTATTCTCGAGGTCACTTCGGGAATAAAATTCAAAGGGGTGGACGAAACCGCAAGACAGAGGTGGAAAAGAAAAATTCCCGCCGCAGGAACGAGGTTGGGTATATCATATACACAACCCAAAGCCTCGCCCCGAGGAGTCATCAAGTAAATAATGCTCTCCTTCGCCCTCTTCCCTCAGACAAAAGAAGGTCGAAAGAAAATTCTTCCTTTCTCAGCCAGGAAGGAAGGAAGAGATGAGAGAAAGAGAGACGCATGAGAGGTAAAAGAGAATAAAAAATAAATAAAAAACACGCCAAAATTTGTTACACCAGAGTGGTGATCTTGTTACCACGAACCGGGGGTAAAAACGTGGGTTGCCAGAGGTTCACCAGTTGAACTTCCCCCCTTACAACACAGACAGCCGTCGGATTTTTTTTCCTGGCACAACTCAAAACTCAAAGCTCCTTCACCCGCTCGAAAGTTCTCCCTCTCTCTCCCTTTTCATTCGCTCAATGCCTAGACAGCAGCGGTTGGGAGAAACGATGATGACGAGAATTTTTTGGGAGGAAGTAAGAAACACTTTTTTGTTCCTTCGGAGAGGTTTTTTCGTTCTTTCTTTCTTCTCTCTCGCTCTATCCCCTTCATCGTCCCGAAAATTTTCATCGATCCGGAGCTTCTCTCCTTCTTTCTGCATCAGACCATCAAGATAGGGCTCCAAAAATGAACACCATTTTTTTTTAAGTGGGGGCACCAAGAAGGACGAACGCTGCTTAACGAATCAGTTTTGCCAGACATTTTACAATACTGTAATGCACAATGAATACGCAGAATTCGTTGCAATGCATGTATTTATTTGTGCTTATTTACTGTCAGCGTTTAAATCTTGAACGAAACTTGATTGGAACAGAGGCTCCAAGTAAAAAAAAAAACACAATTCACAAATCGGCATCATGATAATTTCCCGGCACTTATTGTAAAACATGACCTTCTCAAAAATATTTTCAAGGTAAGTTAACGGCCTTTTTTTCAAGTT
Organism: Notodromas monacha; assembly: GCA_905338405.1. Classification (NCBI taxonomy): domain Eukaryota; kingdom Metazoa; phylum Arthropoda; class Ostracoda; order Podocopida; family Cyprididae; genus Notodromas; species Notodromas monacha. The sequence continues at coordinate 61,871 of CAJPEX010000285.1, forward strand.
TTGTATTTTCAGAAATGCTATGGTGAAAAGTGGACTTTTTTTTAAACATTATCAAATCTTGAGCTAAACATTGGAGCTCGGAAAATTCCCGAACACACTACAGAACTGTATATGCGAAGAAAGAATGGCTGAATAGTACACTACTGTATTTGGAATATGTTCAAGTTTCTAAAACGTATGACCCAATAAAAAAAACCCAAAGGCAAGTTCGCTAACATTTTATTACAATTATGTTGGCAACCTGGATGACACATTCAAAAGGAAATACATTTTGATGCAGCGAAAAATGATAAGCCGTCAGCATATCGAAAATATCTCCGAAGGTCGTATTAATCTATCGGGACTTGAAAACATTAAAATGATTTTGAACTCATAAAAAATATCAGTGGAAAGTTCTCGACATTTACGGGGAGAAAAATTACGACAATGGAAGACTTTTGTCCTTTACAATTAATCTACCGGGACTTGAAAACATTAGAAAGGGGTTTGAACGCATAAAAAATATCAACGGAAAGTTTTCATTCGGATATAGAAGAAAAAGTGTGACAATCGAAGAATTTTGTCCTTCACAATTAATCTACCGGCATTTGAAAACATTAAAATGGTTTTGAACGCATACAAAAATCAACGGAAAGTTCTCCTTGAGATATTTTACGCGGGAAAAACGTATAATGGAAGACTTTTGTCCTTTTATAAGGGAAACATGGCATTTCTAAAAGGCTGGAAAATATTTGCTGACTCCTTCAACCGGTCGCCCGATCATGATTTGAGTCTCTTTTTCCTTTCGACTGCAGCAGTTGCAAATTTACATAATGTAAAAACAACCCGTATTATAAAGAAAGGAAAATGTTTTAACGCTGCTTTATCGAATATAAAAAGAAAACCGAATATTGCACTGTACAGTAATTTAATTTTGACTATACATCAGCTAGTGATGATACAGTAACACATTCAATGAGTGAAGTCACTGAAATCTGCCGCTGAAAGATCTCTTGAATTTTGAGGTCTCCCCATCACATGCCTACATACATTTTCCTGATGGAAAGATGAGTCGAACCCCGAACGGATAATTCAGTTCGCGAGTCAGTTGTGCCAGACCAACCATAAAGGTACCTCAGACCCGAAGACAGGGGACATGGCACAGTAGAAATCTAGAGGCTGCGAACCTGAATCAAACATGAGTATTGTTATGCAGGGATGTGGTCACACATGACTGCTTTCTTAGTTCCACGTAAGTACAGTATTTTAATCTTAGAATAATAAACGAAAACCTTTCTCGCGCTTTGGCGCTCAATAAAGAACACACTTTGGATATGAGGGCCTCCCCCCTGCATGCATGCAAACTATTCTTTCAAAACAAAACAAAAAAAGTGTTCCTAACATGTGTTATCGGGAACAAATAAACCCGGAAACGTTGAACGCAACACATAAAAAAAAAACTGAAACAGAATAGCACAAAATTTTCTGTTGGGGCGAACAGGGGGGGGGGGGGGTTTGTTGGATGGAGAAAAAATAGACGGCAACGCTGCTTGCGACCCATTTCGTTTCATTTGCGACTTTTCTTTTTCCTCTCTCTCCCTCTCTTTCTTGCCTTTCCTCGCCTCCCCCTCGCAGCACATACACGTCCCGGAAAACACTTGTGTATATCGAATAAAGGGAGAGAATGAGAGCGGAAAAAAATCCCAACAACACTCTCTTTCCTTTTCAACTTCCTCATCGATTCCTCGCTCATGTCGGAAACACTGCAAACACCAACTCTTTTTTATTTTGTGCTCCAACCCCCCCCCCCTCCTCTCCTCCTTATTCTCCTTCGTCTCACTATTTTATGCTTCTTTATTTTCTTTCTCCCGCGCTTTGTCTCTTCTTCTCTTTCCACCAGACGGCAATGCAATTTGTCTCCTTTTCCAAGTCCCTTGAGCAAACTTTTTCTCTCGACTCTCAACTCTTCTTCGCTGGGAGAGGAAAACTTTACACAGTTTCGAGCTTCCATTTCGTGGGGAAATATTGAGCGAAAAAAAAGATAAAACCTCCCACGCAATCTACAAAAATTGGCGCTCCAGATTCTCCAGAGTAGACAGTACTTCCATGCTAGATTTCTGAGCCCAGTGACGAACCGCGTACTTCCTGGATACACTTACAGTACTGTACTCAATACTGCAGTCATAATTATTGTTCATGAAAAAATTTCAAGAACTACTGAACCGTGGATTGTTAGGAGAGACTGCTGTCACATTTCGAAACAGAGTCAGCAAAAAGCATCGAGCTATTTTTTTTATCATAAATTACCTCCGTCACGCGAAGAGAAGACTAAGTATATTTCTGGATACATTTCCAAATTTTAAAGCTGAAACAAAATGCTAGAATGTTCAAGACGCCTCGTCCTTCGTTTCACAAAAAAACGAGGAATACGAACCAACGAACGTGGCCAAAATGGACACCAATGATTCAAATATAAAATTTTTTATTTTCAAGTAGAATGCTTATAAATTACAAACTCCACATGAAGTCTCACTTTGATTTTTTTAACGAGGAAAATATTTAAATGGAAAACTTCAAACTCAGCAAAAATTGACCTGAAGCGCGACCCTTTTTTTAACCCTGTCACGCCAAGAAAATTATTCAGAGAAGAAGCTGACAGACAAATATTTACCGAGATTTTAAAGTTTTAGAATCATTTTTCCGCATGGATTCGTGAATGAATGCACATTTTGGCCCACATCGTAAACCAAAGTTTCTCATGCGAATTCTTCAACGCCATTGATACCAAAGACGCATACTGATCACAGTATTTGCGAGTAACAATGAGAAGAAAGCGAGTCATATTTTCTCATAAATAATATGCAGTATTACTGGTTTTCCTTTGATATACCGGAACCCCGGCTAACCGCAAGTTGAATAACAAACTTTCCGAAACATATTCCAGCAATAACAGAAATTCACCATTACAATCAGCGGCAATTTTTTTCCGAAAATTACAGACCAATTACCTATAATCTGGCAACTTTTTTAAATCTTCCGAGCAGCACACATGCAGGAACACGATTTTTTCAGACGCACATTTCGAAGACGGTTTCCTTTCACCTCTCACGCATAATTACAAGACTCAGAGAAAGAATTGCATGGGGCTGAACACGAGATACATGCGTTTGAAAAAGAAAAAAATTTATTCGACATAAATTACAACACGTACTCGTAGAATTTTGTAACGCAAACACGAAACTCGCCAAATTTAAATCTGAGGGCTCATTAAGCGTGGAGTGATGCTAGATCATTATCAAGGAAAAAAGCATCAGCAGTGGAGCCGAACGAGGAATTCGAAACACTCGGAATACTGTACTTCTGATGGTGAAGAAAAAAATTAAATAATAATAATAATAATACGCGGCCGCGGAAAATAACGTAGGAAAGCTTTCAAAGTTAAAAACCGTCTCTTGAAAATTATGCTTCCCATGACTGAGGATTTAATAAAATCCGAAACGAAACACACAACAACAAAAAAATGCTAACGACACGAGTAGTGTACTTTTGCGTCGCTAGGGGCACTGAACTTGACAGCGCTGAGGGTCGTGAGACACGCCGACTGGGAAATCGATCCCAATCAGCACAAGCACATTATCCAGGAAACACAAAGGAAACAAGCGGTATCCAGAGAACGATAAAATTTCGTGCAACACCGACTCCATGAGACCCGGATGATACGTTTGAAAAAATGAAAAAAGTAGGGTAAATATGAATGGAAAGCACACCCGAAAAATCTCTCCTTCTTTCCGCAATAAAACCAGAAAAATCTTGATTTCTTTTTTTTCAATCTCTCCGCTTTTCCGCAAAAACGCTTCCTCGAGGAAAATATGCCAAGTGTTTCTAAAAATAAGACGACGCTTTTCGCTTAATTCCCGAAGACTGGACCACGATTCACTAAAAGGGCAATGATTTTTTTTTGCAGAGCAAGAAAATTCAAGAAAATATTGGCGAACATTCTTTGAATGTAACGAATTTTTCTGAAGTGGTACGCTTTTTTTCAACGGAATCAAACAAGCAGACGAATCCAAAATATTGAGAGTAATTGGAGAAAAATGGCACATGATTTTACATCGATTTTTCCTCCCATCGATGGAAAAATGGCTTCTCTGCATCATATTTTGGATCGGTGACCAAAGATTATTTTCAGGGTAATGTTTATACAAGAGAAACTTAAAACAAATCACTCACTGCTATAAAAAAGTACGATTTTGGCACATCTCGAACATGAACTTTCTACTCCGGGAATGTATGCCAAATAAGGGAGAACAAAAACCCTGGCCTTACCTGAACAATAGCAAATCGTCGGCACGTGAGAAGAGAAAATTGAAAATATTTCACCTTTCAACTCGCAAAAGAAAAAATGCACAGATTTCAACAACCTATGAACGAAAAATCCTGACATTTTCGCCGAGAGAAGGCGATCTAATGTGGAAGAAGGGGGATGTCGATACGTCGTTCGTGAAACAGTAAATTTCGCTTCAAGGCGAAAAGAGTGGTAAAATTTTTGAGTCTTTTCGATCCGCAAAAATATGCGAGTCGAATGTGCGGATCAGATGATAAATTTGCGAAGTTTTTGCAGAGAGACGGTAAAACAATTTAGAAGGGAAACGTTTTGGCAAAATCCAGACACCTTCACTTCGTCTAAACGATTATTGCCTCTCAAAGGAACAAAGAAAAAAAAAAACCGTGCTATTCTCTGCTTCCTGGAGGAAGGAAAAAAGTTTCACATCGAGATCTGCCATGAATTACTAAAAACGTCTTTCTACTTTTCTCATTTGCCAAACGTTTGCTCTTGCAAGGGTGTTGTAGTTCGTTTTATCCTTTCATCTTGTTAAAAATTCCTTGGCGAACATTCCAGAATTTTCAAGTTAATTTCTCTCACTTGCAGGAAATCGGTATTGCCAGAATGAAGCTTACAAGTATTGTCTTCTTTCACATTGATTCACATCTCAAAATTATTTCTGAATTCAATCTTCATAAATTGCTTATCCGCACGCATTTTTCCTTCATCTATAGTCAGGCATACAATCTGTATTTCGAGCCGGGCCTGAAAATAATATACTGTTTCGTCTTCATCAATCGCTATGATTTATTTTTAGGGAAATAGGGTAGCATGAAAGGAACTCAACGATTCTGCTGAAAATATAAATGCAAAAATTAGGGAAATATCAAAATACGTCTTCCGCTGCTGAGCTCGAATATTCGAAGGAATTTATGTTTTCAACATCCAGCATGATTTTCTCACTTTTTCATTCAAACACATTTCAAGTTTAAATTTATGAGCACTTTCGCTGGTATTCGGGCTTTAAATTTTTTTTTAACATGATACGAATAAAAGTACTCGCCAAACGATGAAAGACTTGATTCAAGCGATTTCATGTCAAATACGGTACTGCAATAGTCAATCAAATTTTGTAGAAGGAGAAAAATCCTAAAATCTGTCCTCAAAGAAGATCCACGATGAGTCGATTTGAAACTAGAAATAAAAAAGCAATAAAACTGGCAAAAGTGATAATCGGCGCTCTGGCCAAACTGCTCGGCAGCGTGGAAAAGTGTGAACTTTAAAAATCCCTGTCTTCATGTTTCCTGAAAGAGCAATTAATATCGAAGGCTTTCTTAGGAACTAAGGAGAATTTCGCCAAACGCTGAGGCGGCGAAAATTACCGATCAAGCTTCAAAAAAATATTAACAGTCAGGTAAAATTAGGACACGGTGAACGCAAAACAGTGCGATTTACTGTATAAAAATTTATGTTTACGAGTCACGCATTTCTACTCAGTTGTAAGCAAAAAAATTAATCCGAATGTGAAAACAGTCCTTTAATTTAGCGGCACAAATTAAAAACCGAATTGGCGTAAATTCTCGCTTAAACTGTCGGACTAGAAACAGGAATTTTAGAACACCAAGTATTCATGATATAAAAAAGCATCCAAAAAATAAGTCCTGCTTTCAAGAAAACCGGCACTTGCACTTCATGAAAACAAAACAAAAAATGAAAAAAAAAATTACGGCTTAGGAGAAAAATAATCTCGGAAAACCGCAGTACTTTCGGTACTGACATAAAACCTTTCGCGTTAGCCGCTTGTGGGGGGAAAAAAGATTCATGGTTTGACACGGTAAAATCGGCAACACAAAATTTATACCCGGGTGATTGCTGCAGCGAAGTGGGAATTGAAACCGATTGTTCGCAGCAGCTTCACTAATTTCCAAAATCAAAACCAGAAAACAGCATATTTATGAAATCAACGCAATATCCGGAGTGGTCAGGGCACATTCGTCCAGATTTTACATACAGAAAATTAAAAATCACACAATTGAACTTGAAGGACTGTACCCTGGTCATTGTTTTTTTTTTTAATCAAGCGTAAAGCGTCATATCACAGATATGAAAATCTGCTTCAACTATACCCATTAAAATACTTAAATTTATTTTGAAATTTTGCATTTAGCTCATCCGACGACAGATTCATCCGTTTGAACCAGTGGTGTCCAACTCAGGAGTGGCAGTGGGCCGAATGTTGCAAGGTTGAGAATCTATGTGAGCCACATTAATTTTTATTTATTCTTTATATCAAGAGTAGACTATAATACTGTATACAGTACAAAACTTTTGAATATAAATACCCTTTGCTTTATTTCCTCTGGCAATAAGTTTTTCATTAAATTCTTTATTAATTTTTTATTATTACATTTTTTGTTGAATTCTTTGTATCAAGAGTAGACTAATCCTGTATACAAGCTTTTGAACATAATTTCTTACTTCGGGCAGCCCTGGCTTGAACTGCAGTAAAATGTACACGTGGAAACAGTTTTAATTTTATCCTCCACGTCTTTCACAAACCCTTCGCCCTATTTCCTCTGTATATGATCTATTGATCTGTATCTCATCACTGCGTAGGATGCGTTGAAACGGCTATTCCAAGACCATTTGAATTTGAAGCAGTTGACTGCAAGCTTTCGTTTGAAGCTAATAAAATATTAATTCTGAACAAAACAAAAAAACATTGCCCTAGATCCAAAAAACCAAATCGGAATTTTAAATTCCGGCAAAGCCAATATGCCATGATCAAATCGAGTGACAACTTTTTTATGAATAGGTTTTTATTGCCAAAAAACTAATTAATGCTGCAACATTGGAAATATAGGAACGAATAATGCAGTGTTATGATCGTAAAAGCATGAACATTATTTGATCCAAAATTCGGCTCTGGAGTCGAATTGAGGCAAAACCAAACTTTCAACATGCAAAACCTTTGCATTGAAACAGCTCCAAATTTGACAAATATTTCGCGTACTGGGAAATGTTCGGCCGGAAAAATAAATATTTCCTTGACAAAATATTTTATTTCATCAAAATTTTAGAACTGCAGTCGTTTAGCAAAGCAACATGCTATTCTCCACAGAAGGAAAAAGTGGTTTTCCGTTGCTTTTATTGAATACAGTACTAGCTGTTCCTGGAATTGAGGTGGATGGGCCAGTTATCTTTTGAACATCATCAATTTTCTGCAACATCCTTTTTTTCAGAACTTCAATTCCGAACAGGAGGAGCAGGATTTTTGGCCGGATGACATAGCTCAAAAGACAATGTTGAATCTATTTGATTAAATGCACAACTCCGTAACTGCCAAAATTGTCCCGGCAGTGTACTTCTGCCACTTCACTTTTTTCAACAACAAAAAACAGTAACTATTCAGAAACGTTAGCCACAGGTGTGCAGTTTCGCAGTTCACTGGCTGCCGGAAAAAGGAAGGTAATTCTTCAAACGGCAAAAGATTACATCGAATTGCCTTAAAATACAGTGAGACCCCCACATGCGGACACCTCAACCTGCGGACAATTCAACATGGGGACACTTATTTTCCCTGAAAGAATTAATAAAAAGGCCCGACATGAGGACACGGACTCAACTTAGGGACATTTTGTAATAAAATTGCAAATACATTTCAAGCCAAATTACAAGAAACAGATATTTCCAACCCTAAAATTGATGTAAGAAAAGTTCTTGGGCATTTCTCTCACCATTTTTCCATCCATTTAGCTAATTTTAAAAAATTACCTCCAGCATAGAGGGACTTCTAATTTTTTTCACTTGAATGTTATTTTTGTGGATACCAACATTTCTATGTACAGTACAGAGATACACTATTGAATTCTCCAAATGTTCTTATTGAGTTGAAAATGTATTCATTAATTCAAATTCAAGTGGCAAATAATTGTTTTCAGGGAATTCTGAAGAATATTTCTCCCATAAAACACCAATTTTAAATTCTATAATGTAAGTCTATGGGAAAACAAGACTCGACTTAGGGACACGGACAATTTGACTTAAGGACACTCTTGATGCACCAATTATGTACGCATCTCGGGGTCTCACTGTATCTCATTATTTTCAGAATTTATATTCGCCCTAGAAAGATTGAACAGATACCATAGTTAAAAGAGCAGTGAGTAAAAAATTTTTAATGAAACCTCAACTTAACTCCACGCTGTTATGTGGAGAAACGGGAAGAAAAAAACTCTAATATTAATGCCTTTCATATATATTCATTTCTGTAAAAACATACTTTCCGTTCCGTTACTGCATTAAAATTATACTGAGGATGTAAAAAATAATGTTGCATATTTTCCTTCGCAAGTATACTGCGGAATATTTTGATAAAGCTTTTCCAGAAACCGTTGGACCGAATGAAGAATTTTCGGTGCTTCATTTTATTTTTCATTTCAAACATTCTTCAAAGAATTTTTAGTCAAACGCGTAACTTGAAATTTATTGAATGATGCCAATTTGCACGAAGCCCTGCTGCGGAGGAAAATACTATAGTGCTTGTTCTTTCATAAATCGCACACTTTTCGCAAAACTTTTGGTACTACGCCTCGTACACGTGAACAAAGGGGGCTTCGAGAAAAAAATCGGATACGTATTTCGCGAGAAAACTTAGGACCTATAATGCAAAAGCAGACAGAATAAAGCAGTTTTGTCCCCCTTCAGGAAATAAAAGACGAAAGAATAATCCAACATGGCCGGCTTTCCGAAGAAGTTGAATAATCTGAGTACGAAGGGGGGGCTCTTTCTATGCGTTCGTTTTCCCAGACGGTTCATGAACTTGTAATGAAGTTTGATCAACCGAAGGTCATCCCACCGATTCACCAGACTACTACGAAGGAGCATAAAAACGTCGTTTTCGCAGTGCTACAAGTGCTTCCCCGAATACCACAAGCCTTTTGAAAAACTTGATGGCTTTCACACTTGGCGAAGCATGAAGCTTCAGTATTTCCCTGCCTCGCAGGGATTTGTCACTGAATTCCGAATCACGGGTAGATAGGAAAGAACAGAAGAAAAATCTATCATGCGAGGAGATACGGAATGAAAAAATTCAGTAAGCGACGCCGGAAAAGAAAAAAGAAGACAATGAAAAGTATCACGAATTTTCTATGAAGTTTGAAAGAAACCAGCTCTTTCCCAAGCGGTCGTTTCAGTTTTTTTTTACCCTTCATCTTCGGTTCAGACACAGACGGGATACAGGGAGAGGGAGGGAAAGAGACAGCGACTGCTGAGGGCGTCGCGCAGTGTTGTCCTTGAATTAAACTTGGTTATCCTCACTTAGAGGCAACCCTCCCATTTAGGATTTTCACGTACTGCGCAACCCTGGCTACTTCGCATGACAATCGGTCCCTTACAAAAAAAAGTGATTTCTCTCCCTCGCAACAGTTGCTCCATGGAAATCGGAATGAATACTGAATATCCGCAGCCCGGTAAAGTAACAATAAGAAGCGTGGAGGCAATAAAAATCCATCATCGATGGAAACAAATGATAAGAAAATTTTGAAAAGCTTGAGAAACAATTCATGTTTCTTTCATCCACAAACGAAAAGCAGAATCATTAACGCTTTTTCGAGACATGGACAGCATTTCTTTTCAGCTTTTTCAAGCACATCGCGTGAGGCATAAATGTTCTTCAAGTAAAGTTCCAATATAAAAGAAGAAAATATTGAAGAACCCAGAACGGCTTTGCGAGTTCGATCTGATTTTTTTCCAGATACGGTAAAGTTACATGATATTTTTGTATAAATGCTGTACTATATGAAAAGTAATCCTTGATAACCGCTTGATCACGAGAAATGATGATGAATTGTACGTCAATTGCTTGCACATTATCGAATAAAATTCTGCACAAATAGTGCATAATGAGCTAGTGTCATCTACTGAAGATCAACAGTATTGGTCCATCAAAAAAAGCAATAAACGAAACAATCGAAGCAAATACAGTATAATCAATGCTTTGGTTATTTTGATGGAAAATACTGTACTTTAATACAGTACAATCGTGTATTCACGCACGTCCGTTCCACGCATACGAATATGAGGAGTTCATGCGCTGAAAAAAAAAATTGAAAAACACGGAGTAATTTTTTTTAAATTCCCGTTCTAACATTCTTTCAGGCTGGTTTTGGGGAGTACTGCTGTACTGTATAGCCAAATTCCTTCGCTCAAAGACTCTCTACGTCAAACATTTTTGATAGTTCCTTCAAATTTGACTTCAAGCGATTCAAATGCAAAAATGTACGCACAATAAATACCGTATTAGAAAATGTCTTCTGAAAAATGTGTTACAAAGTATTCTCACCATACGAAGTTGATAAGCAGAAACTATTGCAGTTGAACCTCTTCAAATCTGATTTCAGGGGACCAGCAAACAAATTTGAGTTGGGGAAACGAGCTTTTTTTTTGTAGGGGAAAGAAAGCAGAAAATACAGAAAGCTTAATTTGTGATATTCTGGGCCTTAAATTGCTTCTTGAACGCATTAACATGCGGATGCTGCACTTGAAGGCAAGGGTTTATTTGCTCAATCAGTCTTCCACGTGCTTTCAAAACAAATCAAATTACATTTGTATTGTTCTTTTTCCTGTCAATAAATAATATCGAAAAAATCCTCAAAATTCGAGTGACGGAGGCTTGAGAGGGAAAGCCTTAGGGTCAAGGAGGTTTTTAATTCATTGGTTCGAATGGAATGCAGACAAGGATTTAACAATATCGACATAGAAAGGAATTCGACTCGTAGAGGTTTGAGCTATCGAGATACAACCATAGATCATTTTTTGAACGAAGAATTACGCTTAAAGGCTCAAGTGACGTTTTAAAAAATATCAAATTAACGTCATCAAACTAGTACCCTTTCCAATATTTTAACAAAAGTTGCATGCTCAACATAAAAACGATAAATTATTTTTTCAAGTACCCGTACTAGCATTTGAAAATTAATTCTTAGATTTTTAATTTGATTATATCAGCGTACATTTCATAATTATATATGCTTTTCCGATTGATAGTAATCCATAAGATATGTACTGATTGAGATATCCTTCATTTTCAAGGACAGTCAGCGGCTCAGTTGTCTACACATGTGGGATAGTAAGTTTCTGCGCATGGTCCACGATCATTTAAAATATAGACAAGTATTCCTGGAACAATAGATGGCTGTATTTTTTTTACATTCCAGTAGGTTTGTCAAAATTGTAAAAACATATGTCAAAATGTTGCCAAAAACATAAGTCTGTCAATTTTTTCCCTTAAAAAAAATGCTGCGCTTGCCCAGATGGTATTCATACTAGCTAGATCTGGCTTTTGGTATCTTCTCTTTGCTTGGGGAAGTGAAAACATCCTTAAATTCTTTGCGGAGAGGAAATTAAACTGATAATCAACTCTATCTTATACTGTCTTGAACGCAAAAACTAAAGAAAGAATAACTTACGATGTTTTTGGTATAATTTATTTTTTCAACATACTGCAGTAGAGTACCGTACATTGAAATTATACAGGCAGACTCTCTACAACGAAATTGTAGGGAAACCCCATCACATGGGGAGGGAACCCCATGGAACCACAAAACTTTGTTATGCATAGAAAGTCATTGTAGACAAGATTGTTGTTGAGGTAGTTCACCCCGATTAAGCTGTAGGAAAGAATTTTGCCCATTTTTTTTTTTGAAAAACAAGCAATTCATTTTCTTGAAGACAAATTTAGAGCAAAATATTGTATTGCAGCCTAAAATGTGTCTTATAATTTAGGACTGTGAAACCATTATTTTCTATCCAACTGATTCACACTTCAACAAAACGAATTTATTGAATCAAAATTATACTGTACAGCGTACAGTACTGGCATGTAGAAAATGAGGCCATTTCAAGGTACTGCACGGTACAACCTTTTGTAAAATTCTGACACAATTCGGAAATTTTCAAAATGAAGAAATACATTTTCAAGAATAGTTTTTCAGGACTTCGAAAGGGATCGAACGCGTATGACGTTGGATAATGAATCACTCTTCTTTCAATGGCTGTCTTTCACTCACCCAAAAAGAAGCCAAATACTATAAGAACATGGGATTTGGAAGCGACTTGATTCAATTTTCCAAGCAAAGAACATTTAAAGCCCCATTTTCTGGCCAAAACTTCTGCCATTCCCTTACTCCGATTAAGAAAATGCAGCGCCTAACCAGACGGTGCGGTGTATGATTCATATACAGTAATACAATTTTGTCAATAAAATGTATGAAATTCCTTCAAAAAACAAAATTAGGTCGTTATTTAACAATCTCACTTCATTCTGGCTCTGGCTATCAGCGACTCCTGTTTTTGGCGAAGAAAATAATTGCTAAATCCTTTGAAGAATTGTGATCTGGCATTAAAAAAAATCCACGCATTCCATGCCTTCTAAGCACCTAAGGCTCTAAAAAGAGCTAAAAATTCATTTCGATCTTCTGACGACAGATTAAAAAGTTAAGCAATTGGAAAAGAACTAAACAGAGATGTATAACAGAATGATTTTTCCAAAAAATGCTGATTCCTTTTCTCGGAAAATACAGTACAGTACTGTAGTAGAAAACGCGCAGAAACATTTAAGCATTTTAAAATAAAATAAATGTTCAACTCTGTTAATATAGCCATATATCGTTCTGAAAAACATTTTCAATCAATCAATTCGTTACCAAAAAAAAAACAGACCCCGTCGAAAATATCAATGCAATACTACCCCTCTGGTGTACTTGCCATGTGGAAATTTTCTGGCTTGCATTATAGTACTGTAGCTACTGTATATTATACTGTAGCAACTTATACTGTGGCTTTATTTTATAGATTCCTGCTAATTCAGATTGAGTTAAAACTTGGAGAAAGAATACCTTTCGAAGGCAATTTAATTTGAGGTAGACTACAGAGTTTTCTGGATTTTGTTCGGAAATTTTAATGAGAATGCATAAATACTTTAAAAATATTCTCAAGAAAAAATGAGTTTCGTCCGAAAAATTTGAAATTCAATTTCATTCCATTGAATACTTGTTGCGATGAAGATTATATTCGAAACGAATTTCGCCCATAATATTTTTCATGAGATGAGAATAAGTCGACTTCTCATTTCAAATGACCATTGTTCTTACGATTTCTCTTTTTTCCCCCAAGATTGATAAACTAAGAATGACTACAAACCGACAGATCCAGCATTTACGAGGAATGGGGAAGCGCTTAGATTCAATTTTGATTTTAAGAGAAGTCGATTTTATTTCGTTCAGTCAACAATTGCATGGAGAGCCACAAAACCACACATTTGAGCAGCCGTGGGGATGGAAAGAGAGCAACAGAAATTCTGGCCGAAAAAAAAGGAATTAAAATCTTTCTAAATTCCATTCGCGGTATTTCGTTTCGTGTGATTTTTCTCCGTTCAACAAAGTGGAAAAATCGTTGAATCAGTGCAAAAGTGGTGATTCATATTGATTATTCAACTCATTCAAGTGCTCTCTTTCAAAGCATTTGGTATAAATACCTGGAATATAAACTTATTTCTGATGGATTACTCGATCAAAAAAACGTCATTCACATGAACCGAATTAAGTCAGGAGTTTTAAAAGAATAAAAAAGCCATACAACTATTTCAAAGGTTTTTCAATTTTTTTGTTTTCGGAAAAAGTGCATCGCTTGTTCCTGAAAAACTTCCTTTTTTTTAAGGATTTATATATTTCTTACCGTAAAACGTACTTCAATTCGACCACATTTTAAAGAATTTATAATAGTGAAACAAGTCGTATAATGTTCACATACGTTTTGAATTTTGTTCTTTCTAAAAGGAGAGGGCAAAAACGCAGGAACTTCAAAACAGTACTTATCGAAAAATATTTTTCAGCGCATTCATATTTAAACATTTAATCAAAATCTGGCATACATTAAAAATCGTCCATCATTTCTAAAATAAACGTCGCGTTTTTTTTTAACGCGGCAGTATCAACGTCCACTGCGGTAACTTAAATACAACCCATCGTACTTTTTCATCATACGAAACAATGTTTGCATGTAAAAAATAAAAACTGTTCTCTTCCCAACGGGGAAAAGGGTGCGCCGGCTAGCGCAACTAAACACAGTCTACATCGAGTGGATCAGGAACTTCTGGCCTGATCTGAGAACTAAAAGAAAAAAGTAGGAAAAGCTAAAAAAGAAAAAATTGAAGCTCAGTTCGAGCTCAAGGGAAGGTTGAATTTAACAGCAGCACATAATTTATTATGCTAACACTGTACGTCATACCACGGTCTTGAAAAAAAAACTTTCTTCAAAAAGTCAACACTTCTGCCCATCTTCTATTCGCATTTATTAAATTAATGTAAAAATGAATGACGGAAAGTACGTTCTTGTCATCACCCATCCACAGTATCCCGACAGATGGCAATATTCTCAATAATTCATGCTGACTGACACGTGATGAGTTGTCTCAATGTTACATTCCCTGGCACATTTCAAATGAGAAATGGCAAATCAATCAAGAACACATGATAAAAAATAATTGATACTGTTTATTAGAATCGATTAAAACCGCGCGGATGATAACAATATGCAGTATCAACGAGCATAAATAAGCATTTCACGTGGCAACATATTTCCTGGATTCTTTCGTTTCAAGATAAGCAGTGTGACCATTTGAGCTCGTAAATGCTAGCCAAACGCGTACTATAATTAAATATACTGTAATTTCAAAATCGATTGAACTGAACTTGAAAACATAAATCCAGCTTTTGTGAGCCTCGTTAATGTTTATATGCAAGAGTGAAGTTTGAAAACCAGACTAAAGCATTTTATGGTCAACCTCGCGCATATATATAAGGTACTACAGTATATATTCAGATTTCCAACAGAAAGTTTTTGGAGAGGCTTTAAATAACAGGCAAAAACGCTCCAAATAAGACTACGGTACTGAAGTGCATTTCCCTTCCGACTTCCATATTGTTGATGCTGCTGTTATTTCTGCACTTAATATCCAAGGTGTGATCAATTTTTTTTTTTCAATAATAGAACTGAAATAATTGCGAGGCAGAAAAATGATCAGACGGTCACCTAACTTGCTTCATAAAAGAATGAAGAAAATACAGCTGCCCAGAAAATATCTTTGGGTGACTCAGATCTTCTCCATTATTTAACTTCGCATGGGCGTAACTATATTTTTTACATTCGAATGTCAAACCTTACTCTGCAGTCATCTGCATGCTCGTCTCACGCAAATGAAGCATTTTGGTGGCAGACTGGCATGTTTTTATTGGAATACACTTGAGAAAACAAATTACGGTACAGTATTTCATTTTATTCAAAGTAAAATATGAGCAATGCTGTAGATGCCACTTCAACTTACAGCCAACTACCCTACCAAAAAATTCGAAGCATTTTGTACATAACCAGTGTATATAAAGATCAATTATGCATCGAGGGCATTTGTGAAAATATTAGACCATGATACTGTACACGGCCCTTGCACAAGTTGCCGTCGGTATATACAAGGTATGTACAGTATAAGAAGGAAAGAAGTACAGTACTTGCAATGTGCTGTCGCACTTTCGTCTGTTTTCAAGCACATTAATGGAACTGACTAAGTCTACAACAGGCCAAGAAAAATTATTCGAACTTGAAAGTTACCCTGGAGTGGACTCAGCCAGGGCCAGAATGTTACATATACTATACACTACAGTATACAGTACAGTACTTAACAATTTCAAATTTTATAATAGCATCAATGCATGATAAAAGAAAATTAATCTCGCAAAGCTGACGGGTGAAAAGTTCAGACAAGGAAGAGGTTAACGAAGAACAAGGAGGTCGCATGCTTCGAAGAACTTTCTGGGGTTTGATGGGCCGTACATAATTTTCGCAAGTTTCGTGATGAACGGCGAAGTTTTACGGCAACACTGTGGATCCAGCAATTTGGAAACAGCTTCATTTTGGCCCCTCGTTCCGGATGTTTGTCTACCAGACGGAAAGAAAAACACATTGAATGCTCGAAGCCAAGAAGGAACAGCAAGCAGCAGCAGCAGAGCAGACGGACAGCAAATGAAACAAAACCACTCTCTCTACGTTTCCCACGCAATTTCTTGCCCCCAAAAACTTTTTCATCCCGCACTCCCTCCCTGCTCCTCATTCGCAATTCCTTTTCATCTTGATCATCGTTCATTTTCTCGCTTGCGTATATCGCAATTTCCCGGAACTTCTCCCTCTCCTATAGACTATGGAAACCGACGGAGGGAAGAGAGAGACAGCCGGGACAGGGACACACAAAAAACTTGAAAATTTTTCTTTCCGTATGTTTTTTTTTTTTTTTCATTCTCTCGGGTATGCGTATGCCATTGGCCTTCCCGGACTGCCTTTTTTCTTCGCGGCGCGTTCCATCCAGCCCGGGGTATTCCAAACGCTTTCTCACTATGTTTGTTCCAATTGCGCTAGCCGTGGCAAAAACCGGCGCTTCCATTCGAAACGACCAGACAGCGCTCACCTACCTCCTCAAACGATGCAGGAAATGACCCCGGGTATTTGCCACATTGAACTCGATTTATTTCTCTTTCACGAGTCCCGGCAACGATACACGCCATAATTCAAATCCCGGCTAGTAACTAGAACGTTCGCGAAACCCCTTTCCCTCGATTCATTCCTTCGCTGCATAAAATATACCATATTACTTACGCGATTATAGGCCGCCTTTTTTTTTGTTGATTCCGTGCGCCTGAAAACTCGGGTGAGTGACCTATTGCACTGTACCGAAGTCAGGGTAACAGCATTTACAGTCTCAACAGCGCCGAAATCATAAGCAGTATAATCAATAACAGTAACTCAATATTAACTGCCTATATAAGTCAAGATTATTCAATAAATTTGAGTCACTCTCCTCTCTATTATTTTTATACTTTACAGTGTTACATTGACTCTGTCCATCGATCCGTCCATCATTGTGTAGCCTGTATATATAGCGAGACTTCAACCTCAGAACAAATCTGTCCACTTCATGACAGCATATTCTTTCAGGGGATCTCGCACATTTGGCACGTGCAAGGGCCTCAATAAACGAGAGATACACGGGAGAGGAAAAAGCCAATTCGATCGAAACGCTTGGAATTTCTACGAAATTTCAGGAATCAAATGAAACAAAGAAGCCATGCTGCGAGTGTTACACGCATTTTCCCAAAAATTACAGTACTGATGTTCTTAAGATGAAGCTTGTATATATATAAGAGGCCTAAAAAGATTCATCACACGAATGGCTGACAAAGATGCAGCAGATGCGGTCTTTAATAACGTGAATACGCGGTTCCGTATTTTGCGTCGTCATCATTTTGCGCAAAATGTCGAAATCTCGCCTATTTGGCATGCGAGTGGGCTCATTAATTCTCTCCCTCTCTCTCTCTTTTCCCATATTTCAACGTTTCTTTTGCAATGAAAATTCATGGAAGAAAGAGACAGGGAATCCAGCTCAGCATCTGCGGGACGCTTCTTGACCTCATTCAGGTTTAAAAAAAAAATGAATCTTGCACCGCAAAGCGAAAAATTCTTTTATGTCTTCGTGCTCTCAGCTTGATCATCGCAAGTCAAACTTGGTTTTCCTTGCAAGAAATGAACAGAATTACAATATTAATTTCATTTTTGGGTGTCAAAGAAGCTTATCCAAATGAATCAAATTACAGCTGCGGGCAAATCAACGATTCAACGCCGCATGATGGGATCAGCTTCGCAGTTTCAGCAATATGCGCAGTACTACAACTTTTGAATACGGTGGAACTCCATTACAATTAACGAATCTTATTAATTTTCATGATGAATTTTTAATAATAAGAAACATTTTGTTATGCAGCAGTTTCCTCTGAGGAACTGCATGTTATGCAAATCAAATCTTGATTTAACAACCTCGTTTTCACTGGTAATCTCCGGGTAACAAATAATGGTTGCTCTGAGTACGGTAAATAATATGCATTGGCCATAGATATTATCTGATGCTTGGCAGAAACACGGAAAAATCTCACTCTTGCAACGACACAAGCTTTATAAAAATAATGCTTTTTGAAAAGGTAGAACAGTTTTGCTGAAAGTGATGCTCTTCTCAGAATTTATCCACCTGTACTTCAGAATTTAGCAACGGCTCCTTTCTTTCGAATAAACTGTATTCTGGAAAGAATTTTCATCTATCTTGTAGAAAATACACGTGTGAAGAACGGTAATAAGTTACTTCGAAGGGTAGTACTTGTCACACATCTACATCGTTTCATTTTATTTTATCAGAAAATTTGTAAGAAATTCGAAGCAGACAGGTTCAATGTAAAAGAAACGAATGACAAAATGCGTCGCTTTGATTCAATCACGAAGTCAGATATGATGACTAGTCTTGCATTATATGTCGTAGATACAATTTACAGCATACCGGTACCGTATATTACTTTTCCCACAAAACCTGTCAAACAAATGTCTTCAAAACTTCTAAATATTTTGTAAAAAAAAAAAGTTCCCAGGTCCCTGAAGAGAGTTTGTCGTAAGGAGATGCTACAGTACTGCATGCAGAGAAATGATTCAGAAAAAATCACCAGATAAACAATTATAATAAATAGAGGCTTCAAAAATATACAAAAATACATGAGTGAATTACTAAACTAAATCCTGTGGTACTGTATAGTACAGTATTGCGAAGAAATATTACTGTATTTGGTTTCCTATTTTTCAAGTTTCAAAACGTTATTAAGATCAACTCGGACCCACAGCAGATCAATCAATTCTCTGGTTTTAAACTACTGTACTGTCAGAATCTGAAATTCGAGATCCACTCTTGAATTAACTTGGTAATTATCTCCTTTCAGACCCCATTCCGCGGAAAATTACGACTAAATGCTTGATGGAAGAAAGTTGATCCCGTATGCGAACTATCCAAAAGGTGGACTTCACACCAAATCGGATTGAGTCCAGTTGTCGAGGCAATGTTGCAATTAAAATATTCTAAATTAATATACTGCAACAGTTGAAACGTTCTCAATGCAGGAGAGGGAAAAAATCTCTCAGCAGAAGAGCATGAAACACTCAACTGTGTCTCATGTCACTCGAGCAAGCCAATAAGTAAAATATTTTGACAGCATGACAGGAGTGCAGCATACGACAAGGCCAAAAAAAGCATTCAACTTCGTCTCATAACCTGTTCACTAGGTCAGCGAAATACAGTACTGTACTATGCAGCAATGCCAGCATCAAATAAAAAAGTATCATCACGTGTATCCACTTGAAATTGGTGCACGGATTTTTCTTAGACAGATTTTTGTATCTAGCGACTTTCGCTGGGTAGTAGGGTACCATCTCTCCTCATGCAGAAGATATTGTACTGAACATTCTATGCCTGAATATATTTCTGCCGCTGACAAAACCAGCAAGGCGTCGAAAGTCTGACATAAAAAAAGATGAAAGTAATCTCTCTCTGACACACACACAAATGCTTCCAAAAATCCTGACGTTCATGGGCAACTTCTATAAGTCGATGAACCTATACGACGCATGCAGATGCAAGTTTTTCAAAATTATTCGATGATAGTCGTTCCCGATTTAGGACGAAAACTAATCTCAAGATTTAAAAAAATATGCCGCAGAGGCGGCTTAAAAATTCAGCCATAACAAAATCGCTGCTGGTTGAATTCCGACGAAGAAAAAATTCCAGAACATTCCTTCTTAATCGCTGATAACCTGTAAAATAGCCTGATCGCCGTCATCCCTTTCTCTTCCCATCAAGGCAAGAATATTTATTGTATAAACGCTCGCCGAACAAGAATAAAAATTGATTTCAAGTATCACCTACTAAAGTAAGCGGGAACAAGAAAAAATAGAAAGAAGTTTCCCAGGCTAAACGAGATATATACATTAAACCGGAATATTCAAATCCCGAGCGCAGAAATAATCATAAAGCTTATCAGCTTCCTGCAGCAGTTGAGTTTCTTAAACTATCGCTCTCAATCCGTATAACGCGGAAATCGGGAGTTGAAATCGATTTCTCATGCTTTCCTTTTCATCATCCAAACAAACCTGGAAAATCTCGCCCAGTTTCCAGCCAGCGCAGAAAGAAATTGAAATCCAAATAAGCAAAATTTCCGGAGGAATAGACTTATTCATTTCATTCTGTTCGTTTCATTTCTTAATATTCGATCATGTTTTCAAACAATATAATGCGGCGGAAAAATTCTTAGACAAAAAATACATTTCTTTCGAGGACGATGATTGATTTGGAGATAGTTAACATTATTATCTCCACAATAATCGAAAATGTTTGAAACGCGGCCCATTTTACAGCAAGGAACTGCCGATTTTCCACGAACAATCCATCAATTAAACTATTCCATCAATCTGGAAAAAATCGACTACAGTACTGTACATGAAACTACAGCAGTTCGAAAACAAAGCCTGCCAATTCTCCGTGAACATTTAAAAATATTTTGCTAATCTGAAAATCGACCAACATGTGAAACTAGTTCGAGCTGGACTATTCTGTGCGGCCTATCCTAAAATATCAAAATTTTCGAGAAAAAATTGCGGCCAATGTAATCGCCCAAGTACTGCAAAGTGTCAGTCTGAGAAAAATTGTCAGAAGGACTGTTCAGCACCGACTGCAGCAGAATAACAGTTTTTTTTCTCTCTCTCTCCATGAAATACCAAGTTCAGCCTTTCGGGCATTCCAATTACATTTCGTTGACACAACGGTATAGGGAATGAGACACGAGAAAATAACCAGGAAACGCAGAATTGGCTGTGAGAGGAAATCGCATGCAATAAAAAAGCGTCCCTCTTCCCCATAGTTGAATAGAAAAGCAGTTATTTTTGGGACCTCCTCCTTTCATCGTATTCGCTTCCCCTCGCGTTCTGCTGTACTCCCAAAAATAATGAGATTTTCCCTCGCCATTTCGCAGGGAGGGAACCGTGTATTGCGAAGAAGTACCTTAATGGATTGAGGATTGTAATTCAGCATAAAACGAAGGAGCACTGAAGCGAGACATCGCGGACGCATACTCCACTTCCCAGTGCTGCGCTCCGCATTGCATTTTGGACACATGGTTGCCGAAATTTTCCACACCGCAATTCTGCCGTTGCAAAATGCTTCATCAACCATAATTTTTTCCGAACTAGTAATCGCGCTCAAAGCCGAACCTCACAATCAAACTTCAAATAAGTCCATAAAAATAATAAACAAAAACTCCTTCTAACTTGCGAATTTACGGAGGCTCTTGCATGTTCAGTATTCGTTGCCGAGGTCATGGGCAATTACCTTCACGATCATTCGTGCAGGGAATCCTTTGGGTGAAATAAAATGCTTTGTATGGAGTTAAGAATTTATATCAATTTTTGTGGACATAACTGAAAATGAGGAGGAAGATTCTGGCACCGATATATTTTTATGATGGCAACCGCTATAGTAGTTCGAAAAACAAAGCCTGCCAATTCTCCGCGAACATTCTAAAATAGTTTGCTAATCTGAAAATCGACTAACATGTGAAACTAGTTCGAGCTGGACTACAGTATTCTGTGCGGCCTATCCTCAAATATCAAATTTTCGAGAAAAAATTGCTGTCAATGTAATCGCCCAAGTACTGTACAGTGTCAGTATGAGAAAAAATTGTCATGATGCATCGGAATCTGATAATTCAAACCTCCCAAAATTGAATATTTTTCAAGTCACTCCCTAAATTACCCTGGAAACAATGCATTAAAAACCTCCCTAACTTGAAGGCTTTCCCCTTCAAAACTCCGAAGTCGAATTTTTCTTAGACCGTTTTAGTGTCTCATTGACACAGGGAAGAGGAAAGCAATACAAATCTAACTTACATTTGGAAGGATGGGAAAGTCTAATTCAGCAAATGAACCCTTTCCTTCAACTTCAGCATCCTGTTAACTCATTCAGGAAGCAATTCGAGGCCCAGAATATCATCATAAGTAATATTTTATTATTCATCTGTAATTCTTTACTTTCCTCAACAAAAATGTTTGTTTCCCTAACTTGATCTTACTTTTCTATTTTTCTGCTGGTCCCTTTAAGACACAGTGTCAGATCCTGAAAGGTCCTTCACCCCATCACTTCAATTACGCACCAGACAAGAGTTTCCCATCAAAATGAAGTACGACATAATAGAAGCCAGCAGAAAATTACCTTTTCTACGAAGTGAAGTAGGACGTTTTTTAGATTTTTATGCACGTAGAAAAGCAACGATTGTATTTGCACAGCATGTCGGTTGCTGTCTCTCAAATGGCCGAATTTTTTCTACAAGATTTCAACTTTCCCGTCTCTTTCATCACAGATTCAAGCATCCGAAATTAACTATAATGTATGTTCGCTACTTTTTCTTTAGCTTGCCCGAAGAAAACGTTCAGCATTTACTCACCAAATAGCTTTGTCCTTCAAGGCCCAATAAGTTGCAAAATAACATGCACTAATGTAATATCAACCTACACACGATAAAAAAACGTACAAAATGGAAATCTTTTCATTAAAATGCTGAATGGGAGAAAATCGAGTAAAACAGTTCAATAAGCATACAGTTTTACTTTGGTCATCTCCTAATCACTTCGTGTTCGCCAGCAAATATCCATCATTTTATGACAATTTCCTCGGTGTACAGCTGAATGAATTTCGCTCGTCGAAAATCTTCCGCGATGATGTCAAATAAACTCAGAACACATGACGACGACAACACCTTCCAAACGGATCATATCTACCAAACCTGACATCCAACATTATACCGACGCAGCACTGGATATGCAACGCATAAACATGTCCAAGCTCTACCTCGAAAAACGAGTCATTCAAAATCTTTCCGAACAGAGACGCGCGCTAGCCGGCGCTCGCACAAATCTGTTCAGCATACAATAGATCTACGCAGATCCACGACAAAAATCTCAAAAATAAAAATGCGCTCGTTATACAAAACCAAATAAATGGTAGTATAGATTTAATTTAATTTGCGGGGAACTCGGAATCACTGAGAAAAAATACAGTTGACTAGGTTCAGAAAATTATACCAGAAGCATGTCGATGGGCTGGGCAGGTTTAGGTTGGCAAGTTTCATCTTTTGTCCTGATCTTACGATGCAAGCAAATCTAAAATTACAGGGCACAAATGCGAGAAAAATGAAACGCAAAAATATTAATACAGTTCGCGTTTCCAGACTTCAGGAATCCCCCCTTTCACATCACACAACGGATAGGCGACCCACTTGCACGAGTGCTCTTCCATCGCATCCGGCAAAACTAGGATTGGGGGCCAGGTCACATCCAACGCGGGGAGTGTACAATGTTCTTTATCACACATCTGCTTGAACTCACACAAAATCGAAAGATTAACAAAGGCACTCCTCAACCGAAATTGCACAAAAAAATGGGTGTCAGAGATCACAAGACAATCCTTGGATCATCCACCGCGCAATCTCCGGTTGTCAAGCGATACATCGCCATTTCAGAGATCCCGTGGTAGTGCACAAACGCAGCGGCAATCACGAGAATGTGAAAGAGTTGATGACTATGGAACCAAATGTCGCATTTGCCCGGGAAAAACCTCTCGGGAACTCGCCAAGCATACAACAACGCTCCCGATATGTACAACACCGCCATGAGAATCAGAGAACCCATCGCAGCTTCCGAAGCAGCTTTCAACCATCCCTCCGAGTACAAATAATGCATGGCGGGCACAACACCTGATAGCCCGAACCCCATGAAAACTCCGGCTCTCAACGGTCTGTAACGCGGTGTTCCGAACTTGTCCCACAGTGACACGGTGATAGCGCATGTCCCCAAAATTGTAGTGACGCTCAAGTAAATTACTTTCGGCAGAAATTCACAATAGAAACCGTAGTAGAGCCACGGTACAAACGAGCCCATGATCAGAAACGCAATGCCACAGTAGTCCAATTTGGAGAACAGTCTGCCGACGAACTCGGAATGACACGATACTGTATGGAAAGCGAACGACATCCCTAGACAGATGATAGCACCAGCGAAGAATGCGGCAAACACGAGCTTCTCTTGAAGTTCCACCTCAATGTTGGGTCTTGAAAGGAAATAGGTTGCAATTCCCATGAAGGCGAGACAGCCTAGAAGATGCGTCCAAATGTTTCCAGTCTCCGTGTGCACCCTAATCCCGAAGGGAGAAATTTCAAAAAGAGTTAATTCACGAAATATTGGAAAAATATGCAAGATCCGTCGGGACTGTAATAAATTAGCGTGCTGTCTCGTGTTCATCGACCCCTAAAATCTGCATCGACGCTCAGTTCACGTTGAAATATGTAATCAACAATCTCCTTTTTATAGGGTCAATATTTTTTTGTATAGTTGTATGCCAAGTTAATTGGAGCCCAGGCAATTGATTTATAGTAATTTATACAGTAACGTGAGTAACTTATATCAAGGTCACTTCCTGCCCAATTTAGAGTTACTGAACATTTGAAAAATCATTCCAGCAATTGAACGAATATTCAATAATGGTAACCAATTTCAAAAATCCCAAAAGAGGAATGAAAATGAGAAAAATGCACATGTCTAACACACAATGATATCAAAACTTGGTAGCAAATGGTAGCAAATTTCAAACCTACTGTACAATAAAAAAAATGAAAATATGAATCAGGCATGTGTTCAACACGCAGGAATGTGGAGTAGACTTGATAAACGTTGGATTATGTGCAACTTAGGGGTCTGAAATTTGCTTCTGGGTAGAATTCGCAGATATAATTTGGGGAATTCCACAATTTGAAATATTGAAAGATTCGCATCCTTAAAACAAAGAAAAAAATATGCACACGGAAGTGCTCGAACGTCTCAATTATATTGTACTACAGACCCAGGATTTTTTTTTAGATACAGTAGGTAAATAGCATTTGGACTATAATAATTGTTGGGGGCTATGAAGGAAATTGGCTTCAGATGAAATTCATACGTGCGCGAATGGCATAGTACAGTACAATACGCAAGATTCCCCACTGGCTTTCAACATCTGCAATCTGAGCAAAGACCAGACAGCGAGCTCACTGGAGGTCGTAACTTCTCGGTTTCACACTGAAATATTTTCTACACACCTGAATATGGATTTAAAGCAAGCGGAAAACGACGGAAGAGGAGGCCGATGCGCATGATGCAAAAAGTCGTTATCCTGGAGCCAAGCAGGAAGATGCTGAAAATGAACAACTCTCCACGTTCCTTCCCAGACCCTTCGGAAAAAATCCTCTGCACTTTCGACAGCATGATGCGCCATTGAGGAGAAGTCCACATCCTCACACACTGTCTCAAAATTGTGCAGGCAATTCCGCAACCTGGAGCGAAGCAAACCAACGTTTTCTTCTGGCTTTGGGGGCTCAGGACTGGGCAAGCGGGTTATCGCTTCGACGTCATCTTCTGGGACTTCAACGGCTGAGTTGAACGAACGAATGTCATCGTCATCAGAATTATCCTCATGTACTGCCGGGCTCGAAGGAATTTCGTCCTGACGCTCGTTGAGAATTTCCTCGGGGGTGACTTCTATAGTCGTAGCCATCTCGAGGTCGTTTTGAGTTCGAACAGCAACCGCGCAATTTCACTTCATCAGGATATTGTAGTAGTATTCAAGTTCAACACGGGTATAAGTAGCGAGTAGAGATTAAACTGAAAAGTAGCGAAGTTTATAAAAACATGACAATGACACTTTTTTGTTCGATACACGAAATTAAAATCCCAACATTCCTTATTCAACACATCAGACTGAACCTCTGCCAGTTTTTAATGAAGAGAGCAAAATCGATGTTACACTTCGCTCGGTAATGTAAAAAAAAAACCACACACACATCAACTGATGACGCTTGGCGTATAACCGATGCTTATGATTTATACGGACATAAAAAAGTAAATAAATTGTAACCCAGAGGAAGACAAATCCTGAAATGCGTGCTACGACACACTAGTGTAAAAAACTGGAAATCCCGAGCGTGATCAACAAATCACTCGGAACTGAAAAGCTATCACTATTACAATACTGAAAACTGAAGATTTCATCAAAACTTCGCGGCATCAGCAGAGGCTTCAACTGCGCAGTGACATATTACGTCAATGTCCGAAAACTTCTTCGTGCAGCATCAACGTGCCTTACAAACAAAATCAAAGTGAACTTCACTGAGACACGGTGACTGGAATCGGAAGGAATCTTGATGCTTGAAAGAAGCACAGGATGGATAATTCGCCAGTCAACACACGAGCAAAATACAATCAGAATGCCATCAATGCGACGGCACCTCTCAAATGGCTTCAACATTTTACGAAGTAGCCTCGGATGCATTAAACATCATAACAGGACCAAGCTGATTCATCACAAAACCAGAAGGATGTCGCGGACACAACCTTCATCACATGATCTGCAATCAAGAACAATGAATTCCGCATACCCCTAAACCAATCAACAAATTTACGTCAACAACTTTAGGTACGATTCTGGTGAATACAGTCTACAGCGACCGGAACAACAGAATGGATTTAAAACATAAACGAGAGATTCCTGAATCGGCGCGAGTTTTGACCAAACTCTAGGACAAAGAAGATTATCTGTATTTTGACGACTATAAAATCGTACACGACGCTGTCGAAGGGGAAAGCGAAGAGACCGAAACAGAATGCTTCAAACGAAAGAAATCCGGTCCGCAACCGGAATCTCTTCTCCGTAAGCGATTGCGGTACTGTGTCGGACTTCCAGCTTCTCCGCCTTTGTCGACTTCGTATGGTGTGGCAGTGCTTCCGGCCTTTGCACGATCTCGCGCCAGCACTTCGCGAAACCGGGAGTACTCATGATGATGGGGGCAGCAGAAAAGCAGACCGGCTGCTCGGCTGTGGTTGTGCTCCTTGTCATCCACCCACTGCGGCGGCTTAAAGCTCAACGCGCCCATTGACGCGGTCAGTGTCGCCACAGCGGCAACGGACGACGACAAGTGCACACGATGTGGGTCCACAGCGCTGCGCCCCCATAGCAAACCTCACCAAAGATGATGCTCCGATTGTGGTAATCGGATGACACCTACGCCACCCCCTAGACGTCGATAATTCATCGATCCCACCAATTTCCACTGGTTTTGGTCGGGATCATACACTTCTACGGTTTTCAAATAGGTTGTCCCGTCAAAACCACCGACCGCGTATAACAATCCGTTCACGACTGAGAGTCCCACACCGGACCTCCTCGAGTTCATTGCAACAATTGGACTCCATTGATTTGTCTGTGAAATAGAAAAACATAGAACCACATTGGGAGGCTGTCGATTTTTTTATTACGTCATCTGTCAAGAGACGTAAATCTGCTGCGCAAACCCAGAATACGATACATCGCATCAAAACACTGAATCTCCGAAAGTTCTAGGTCATATTTAGGAAAATTATAAATAAGATAATCCGGACACCGAAACGTTTTCAGTCATTCATCACGAGCATCAAAATTAGATGTGGCCATGCTTGCGTGAAATTCAGTCCAAAGCGACGAACATTCAACGAACAACATGGACTCGAAAGACAAAGGTTTACGTTTGAGAATCCCTGTACCGCGGAGTTTTGAAACGTTCGAAGGAAACAGCATCTTAATCCTAGGTTATTCCCAAGGGCAGTCACGGAACCTCCAAATCTTAAATACATACTCTACTGTTGAAATACCCTGAAGAACTTCCTCATGCTTTTCACATCCCTCGAAAGAATTCTATAATGAAACAGGAAAAAACT
Source organism: Notodromas monacha (assembly GCA_905338405.1). Classification (NCBI taxonomy): domain Eukaryota; kingdom Metazoa; phylum Arthropoda; class Ostracoda; order Podocopida; family Cyprididae; genus Notodromas; species Notodromas monacha. Next base: position 89,916 of record CAJPEX010000285.1, read on the forward strand.
AGGAGATAAAATGTGCCAATTTCTAACCTCCGAAAAGAAGACTTTTTTAAAGCAAAAATGTAAGCATTCCGAAGGTAGGTGGAATTGGGGAGATGCCAGGGTTTTGGTGAAAGGGTAAAATAACATACAGATACGAGAGTGCCATTTACAGTAATTTAGTACAGCGAAAATTAACACGATGGACCGGCAGACTGCATTAATAACTCAAAAGGCATAAAAATCAATAATACTGTAGTGTATTTTGTATGAAGAATATTTAATAAAAAAGCGAAACAAAAATAATCCTTAAAAGAAAAACCGAACCAACTAAATGAACAAAACTAAACCCCATCGTAAGCCAAAAAATACCCAACTGATCGTTAATTGATTCATAAAAATTTCCATTGTGGGTTTCAAGTTGACAGAACTGCTTTTCATTCCATGGCTCAAAAACGTATACAGTAAAGTACTAGGGTCTGATTCCTTTAAAACCGTTACGGGAACTTAATTCTGACGATTAGAGTTAGAAATGAACAATTTTATTCCAATTTCGTCATACAGAATATGAATATACTTCTGAATAAGGATACTTGCGTTACAATCATTCTCATACACATATGTATGGTAGACATAAATATGGTAGCCTCATCAACATTCGAACACATTACTGCATAAAAAAAAAAAACTTCGCCTGCGATAGCTACAGTACAAAACTTGACTTCTTCTCTTCATCGGATAGAAACTCGAGTCGGACCTCCCGGAGATACAATTCTTCTCCCACCATACGATTTTGCGGTAATCGCATATTTCGCAGATCGGATGACAAACCGCGAATACGAATTTTATGCTTAAACCGTATGGTTACAAAAATAATCAGGGAAAATAATCGGTACACAGAATATAAATTAAGATAACTACAGAATCCAAATATCTTACGGACAAAATAAGGAAAGAATAATTCAACGAACCTGAGGGTTATATCGTTCAGCTGAGCTTAGTTCCATACAGTCGTCTCGACCGCCAACGGCAAAAATGGCATTATTGTAAACTGCACAACCCAGATGCTTTCTTCGGGTGAGCATTGAAGCAACAGAGGTCCAGCGATTTGTTCTCGGGTCATACCTTTCGACAGTATTCAAGGGGCAAGTACCATCAGAGCCACCAATAGCGTACAAATAACCACCCAGAACAGCAACGGCTACACCCAATCGTCGCGTGCTCATGCTTGACACTTTCGTCCACCGGTTCGCATTTGGATCGTATCTGGTGGAAGAAAAAATCAGAACCGAAGCCGGAATCTCGCAAGGAATTTTCACGAACTTTTCGACGAAGTTTAAGCAGGAAACTCCATCTTGGCCGCCAACTGCATAAAGGAAGTTATCCAAAACTGCGACACCAACGCTGGTTCGACAGCTAGAAGTAGGAGCAACGTCACTGCTCCACTGGTTTGTTTGAGGATCGTATCTTTCAATCGAATTCAGATAAGATTGACCATCGTGTCCACCGACAGCATATAACAGATCACAAAGTACCGCTACACCAACTCCACACCGTCGTTTCCCCATCGGTGCAACCATACGCCATTCGTTGCTCTGAGGATCATATCTTTCCACTGACTGAATAGCATCCCCGCTACACCATCCCCCAACTGCAATCAAAAAATATTATTCCACAATAAAGAACGAGAATGCCGACAAAAAACATTACTGTACCAGCATACAGCACTTCGCCACGTCTGGTCGGTCGCCTGGGTCTGGTTCGAGGACCTTGCATCAGAGGTCGTTCTTGCGGAAGCAGCAAATAATTTTTCGCTTCGTCAACAAGGTCTCTGCAAGCTTCGTCACTCCGGATGAGGAGATCCGTGCCGACGGATCCAACCAAAAACTTCGGACTTAGTAATGGCAGCCGAACGTGTTGAAGGATCTTGAAATACCAATAATCGTAGCAATACCACACTCATCGTTAGCGAGAAGAGTACATACCTGGGCCAGGTGAGGTCTGCGCTCAGGAATGTTAAATTTTACCCAGGACATAACTGCTGAAAAAACTTGCTCTTCCGAACGAACATTCAATTCGTCGCTGGATATAATATCTATCAATTGATTCAATGGTAACAACATGAACTCCTCGCTTTCCATCACCTAAATGATATGAGAGTAGTTGACATCTCAGTGAAATTGCTTGTTAAGGTCTACAAACTTCTTGGAAATTGTGATGCGTGTAGCGATCTGCAATACGCAATAGTTCACGGCAAGCATGGGTATCAGCGAACGCTCGTATTCCTAGGCAATTGCTGGGGTCTAACTGCCGCTTCAGGAATTCACAGCAAGTTTCTTGAATTTCGGTAAGCTGAAGAAGACATGCTGAAAGCGAAGGAGAACGGAATTTAAGCGATGTGATTCATAATAGCGTGGGGAAAAAAGTAACTAACCCGCTGGAAGTAAACTCTGAACATTACTCTCCTCCACAACGATTTTTGATGAATAACAAAAATCTATCAACAGCTCCATTGCTTGCTCGTCAACATCTCGAATCGTGATTTCCGGTAATTTCGACTCCGACAGTTCCCCAGTGAACATAGCTCGGAAATAGGGACTGCAGGCGGACAAAATGACTCGGTGGGCGAAGATTCGTCTAGATCCAACGACGATGCATACGTCGCAAAGCTCGCGATGCTTCCGTATGCGTTGAATTTCTTCAAGAACATGAGGAGGATGCTTCTCGGAAAAATATGGCAAACGAGCAGGAGAAGGCGTTCGTTCGAGAGTGGTACAGCCCAATTCTCCCATATTATGAATGTCCTAGAGCATTGTTTTAATCATTACATTTTCACGCCAGGAGGCTGTTTCATTCGAAACTCACGAAGGAACTATGCAGCAGTGAACCCGATCAATGGAGGCAACTTCTGCACCCTTCGAACGCAATAGTAGGTCTCACGAAGCATCGATAACGATGTAAAAATCCACCTTCTGATCTTCAGAAAAACTTGTACATCTTTTAAGCAATTGATCTGAAAAGATCGATGAGGTGCTCCATCAGCGACTTCACATGTATCTATCCCTATGATCAGGTTCGATGGATCCCTGCATTGTCAAAGGAGTTCTCTGGAAATAAAAGAAGCGTTCGCTGGAATGATATTTCAAACAACTCCATATTTTACAAATTTGTACTCAACAAAAATCGATATAAATTTAAAGAACACACAAAAACCTTCACAAGATCGAAGGCAATGATTAACTCGCATCTACAGCAGTTCAATGGCCCCCGGAAAAAAAACCAACTACAGTTGACAAGTGCCTCATCGTAACGTACGAATTATTGCACGGTTTATTTCTCAAGCGACCAGCTCAAAGCGTTGTAGGATGTAGGGACGCAACGAGGATGAGAAGGACAACCTACTCATCCTTCCTCTACCATCAACCGTCGAGCCTCGAACCTACAAGTCAAGTACTGTGCCCAAAGGTTGAAATTTGAAAACTTTGAAAAAGGCGATGTACTGTATATACTATATAGGTCAAATCCTGGGCATGTTTATTTGCGAGGACACTGTCAAAATAATTAATGCACAATTCAGTTCAACACGTCCCCTCTTAATTTCCCTATATACTGTACATCATCACCACTATACAGTACCAGAAATAAAAGGAAACCCGTACGAGATTAATGCACGTAATTCAGATACTGTGTTTATCCGCATCAGACGCGTAATTACGCAGGTGTTGCCATCACGCTCTATGCTGGGTCACAGACAGCTTAAGCCCCATTTTTCAGGGCGCTACTGACATAGGGGTCTATTCTCTCACAACGCCACTCCCTCCTTGAACACTGTTCATGAGTGACTTCAAGAATTCCTAGTACAGTATCTCTGTGCAATAGTTCATGGTGAATAATAGCAGATTACTGTATGTCGGAAGCGTTCTCAATGCCAATGAATTGGCAATTCACTGCATGAATAGAATGTAAAGCATGATTTCTTTAGCATGGAATTCTTACATTTTCCTTCACTAATATCCTTTGCTAATAGCAGAGGACTCATACTTCTTGCTGAATTCTTACCATAGGATACTGTACTTGTAATCAAGTTATACAGTATAATTATGGCATTTTTGCCTACTCATCCATCAATGTTTGAAAGATTTTTCTGGAAGTAGCTGAGGCTTCTGCAACTGAATTTAGCAACAATCTGTACACAGTAAAATCTTGCTACAACAAAATTTTAGATGCATAAAACAATTCCCTAGTCCCAACAGAAAGCATACATTTAATTAGCCTAGTACACAGATATCTCATGACATACATAGACAGGTATTTAACTGCCAAGACTGAATCACAGTCTTGGCAGATGTTCTGCTTGCTGCTTCACGGTTATTGTTGTTCAAGCTAGTATTCAACTTTATATTAGCAGAAGGATTGTATACAGTACTTCTATTACTTCTATAAAAGTCGGAATAGCATTTAGACACACAGACAACAAGAAAGACATGTGTATGAAAAGAAGGTTGTATTTCGGAGCATTTTTCATCCCCAATTCAAAAAATTTTCACTCTTTCAAAATCATTCTCGTCAATAAATTCATGCACAAGTAATATGCATCGAAGTCCGAGCTGTCCGACCACAAGAGACCAAATAGGAACATTTCGATGTACAGGTATTTAACAATAAATTATCTTTGATACGCTAAGCTCTACGTCTATGGTTTTACCAGAAATGAATCTAGTGCAGTATATTCAGTAGAAAATGTGAATAAAATCAAAAACACGAGGACAAAATGGGATCGCCAAATTGAGATAGACATCTGCACTTCGATCGAAATATACGCGTGATTTTGAACTACAACTGTAAGAAACTCGCAGTTGAAAAACTCTTTTCAAATACTCGCGGACACGAGTTGGAGAAAAATACGGCCTGAAATGTTCCTTTACAGTCAATTTTTGGTTCGGTAGATGAAATTTCAAAACTGTTCAGTCACTGCTCCACGTCACCTCTTCGCGGCTTCAACATTCCCGTCAGTTTTTGCAACTTGATGGTCTTTTGCTATGGAAATAAGAGAGTCATCAAAACTTTATACAAACCGCAGAGCCAACAGCAGGAGTGAAACGTTACAAATTTCGTAAAATATAAAACATGTATACAGTCTACAAATCGTTATTCCGAAATACAGTGTATTATCGCATTTTTTGTTGACTATGTTTACACGTCCGGATCAACAGTTTCATTGCAAGTGGCTGATCAATGATCTCGGTCACTAATACTAATTCCCATGTATGCACTTACAGCATTAGGTACTTTAACTCGAGTAACCGCCAACTGGAATCGTCCCGCAGCTCCTCCAGGAATAGCGTCAATTTTTCGATCATCAATGTTTTGCTGCAATGGATCCACTGGCTCCTGTATTTAACAGATAGATTCCTGATGTTCATTTATTTGTTCACCGAAATACCCATCACACATACAAGCATAATACACGCGTCGAAGAGAAAATCGGATTTTTTGCTGAACCGAAAGGGAACAAATTGATGAACTAAACACACGGAACTATCTTCGCAAAGAGAATGAACACAATTTTCCCATCATTTTTTGAGCACAAATACAAATACTGAATTCTGCTTAGCCCCCCACTGCCAGCATTTAAACTTTTACACGAAACATCTCATGATCACTTACTGTATTCGAGAAATGGTTTCAACAGTCACAAAATACGTGACTCCGCATGAAATACAGTACGTCAATTCCCGCGGACAACTACCTCAATTTCTAAATACTGACTAAAAAAAAACATACGCATTCAGAAAGGTTGGTTACCTCTGAAATACTTTTCGCGGCTTTCCTAAACCGTCCCCTGACTCCCCTCGTTGAAAGCGTCACACCTTCTTCTCCTCTATTAACTTCCTCTTGCAAGACCTGAGATGTTCGTTTCCGAACCACAGTGGCCTTGGAAACAGCCTCTTCCACTTCTGCTGAGGATGGAATAGCTGCTTCAGTTCTGAAGGAAATTGAAAAATTGTAATCTCCTACAGTGGTCCATAATTCAGGAATGTTCAAAGAAGAATAACTTACTCCAAATTCACATGGAATCGTTCGGCAAGCTTTTTAAATTTATCAACGTCATGGGCTGGCACCGACACCTTTCCGGAGTATAAATACTGGAGTACAATTCCAACAACTGGGAGATCCTCGTCAGGCAGCAGCAGGGCCGACAAATCTTTCGAAACCCGTTTGAACATTGACGCAAAATACGGACTGACTGCACTCAGAATAACTTTGTGAGCATTTATAACCAAGTCCGCACAACAAATTTTTACGTCGGAAAAAGTTGGATCATTGTAAAGCTTTTCAAGCTCTTGGCGAACGACGACAAAATCGCGATTCGAGGCTTCAAAGACGATAGCCATTTCCACTCAAAACAAATCTAAAAATGAAATGAATACGGTATTAGTTCATGATGTGTTTCAAAAACGGATGTCAACCGAAAAGAGGATCCCGGAAAAACGTGAGGAGTCGTTTTCTTTCATTAAACAATCACCAAAGGATCTGCATCTCGGACAGAAATTGCGAACTCCACGTCTTCCGCTACCGCTTCCAACATTTGTTTCGCTTTTTCCAGAAATCCGCGTTCAGTATTGGAATGATCACAAAGGATGACGTGAGTTCCCGTATGAATGGCATCCAATACGTCATGATGCGACATTTCCCCCGTCACAAAGACGTCCAGCTTTCCTTTCGGTAACGTGGACGCTCCGGACCCACAACAAACACCGACTCGTGAAACGGTCTCTTCTGTTCCTTGTTTCCCAACAGCTTTCGCAACGCGAACATGTTCAAGATGCAAATGTTCTTTAACGCAATGAACCGCAGTTTTAAGACTTATGGGATTTTTAAGCGTGCACCATCGGCCTCCGCCAGTCGCATTTGACGCCTGCAAGTTTGAAAAATTCGTTACTGAATACCCGCACTAAAATTCAAAATTCATTACATCCAGCTACAGTGCATATAACGACAGATTATGCATGACAAAAATATTAACGGTAAACTGGACTTTCGTCCGCCTGGATTCATAAGCTTAGCTAAAGAAAGACCACGTGAGTACATAGCAGTACGTAAAACGTATTTACATCCGGTTCTTCCACGTTCGAAACCTGGAAGCCTGTTCGAAGTGCGGCAGATATCGCTGGAAACGCATCCACTTTTCTGCATTTCAGCTGGGTTGAATCAGAATTGACTTCAAAATGGGCTCCTTCTCCTTCGACCCTGATGAGAACCCCCAGACATACCGTGACACAATGCAAGATTTAAAAATTCAATTTTTTTTTTTTACCCAGAAGTCGGCGACTGCAATTCCCGTGGCTTGTTCCCAGCAATAAACGTTATTTTACAATCTTCGGAGGAACTAGGCTTCAAGGGATAACTCTCCGCATACCCTGCAAAAATCATCATGTATTTTCATATTCTCGAATAGACGACGACGGATCTTACCAATTTTCTTAAACGCGTCCAAGAGCCAGTCTGAAGCACCACCGCGGAAACTGTCCCAAGTCGTATGAGGAGAATACACAGCAATATTGTTTCGCAAGCACGTGCTCACAATCTCAGTCTTCCAATCATCCATAGTTATACGCTTCAGACCCGAAAATATCAATGGGTGATATGTTAGCACCATGTTGACGTTGGCCTCCAGAGCTTCTTGCATCACGGGTTCGGTGAAATCATTCGTTAATAATACTTTTTTAATCACTAATTTACCGGGAGGTTGCACGAGAAGTCCAACATTATCCCAGCTTTCCGCAAGCGCGAGTGGCGCTATGCGTTTGAATTGCTTCACCAACTGAGACAATTCCATAATTCGTGCGTTTCTGAACAAGACCGACCAAGAGAGAAGCGAAGTTTCAATAGAAATAAACATAATGAAGGGAATTTTATCATGCTTGTCGTTTCTTCTTCAACCATTAATCGTGAAGCTTTAACAGGATTTGAAGTAAGCAGCGACGGTGATAAACAATAAGTCCATTCATTCCATTCGCCAAATCTTGATCACTCCATCGTCGCCAACCGAAGCCAAAATATCGGCATCAGTCGGACTCCAAGCAACACAATTCACGTCCCCGTTGTGTGCTTCGGTGTGTTTCCGAAGAAGCTCAAGATTCAACACTTGGTCATCGGTCTCGCCGCAGACAACTCGGAAAATTCTGATGCAGTTATCCCCACACGCCGTCGCTATTGAGCCCGAAACTTTCGACCACGCCACATCATAAATTGGACGGTCATGAAGTCCCGACAACGTGGCGGTATTGACAAACGAATTTTCAGAAATTTTTTCCGATGAAGAGCTCCAAATCTTCAACGTTTTATCGTCGCTGCAGGAAACCATAAATTTACCAGATGTGTCGAAGTCTACAGCCCAAACCGTGGACTCATGCCCTTTCAACGTCGAGACGCAACTCCAATCATCGAGCTCTTCCTTATAAAGTTTGACCGAGTTGTCATAACTCGCAGAAGCTAGAATATTCTGGTTTGGATGCCACGAAACTCGCTTCACGTCCTGCAAACGAAATGAATTCAGATGAGAAAACTGTTGAAATACAGAGTTGAAACAAAGAAAAAGAGCTAATTTTCAATATGGAAAAAACCGGCCGGGTGAATTTAACAGAAAGCATGAAATGATTTCAGATATATTTGTTCATAGAGGAACGTCTGTTAGCGGATGGGATTGAAACTAACCTGCGTGTGTGAAGTAATCACAGCAGCGCATGAAAATTCCGGAACCCCGTCATCCTCAATATTTTCCCAAATCCAAACAGTCTTGTCTCGACTGCATGTAGCGATGAATTTTCCATCGTGTGACCAAGCCACACTTTTAACTTCATTTTCATGGCCCTCGAGGGTAGCAAAAGGCTTCAACTCCGAGCCTTCGACTTCCCAAATGTTGACAGAACCGTCGAAGGATGAACTGGCTAGATAATGCCCGCAAGGGGACCATGAAAGATAACGAACGGTGCGCCGATGAGCGTCAGAAATAACAGTTGAACATTCCCATCGACGAAGTTCACAATCTTGAAGATGGTGCCAAACACGAATGGTTTTGTCTGACGAGCATGTGGCGAAGGATTTGCCGAGAGGATCCCAAGCAAGACACCATATGCGGTCTTTGTGCCCCTCCAATTCGCTGATCAGCTTCAAGCCAGACATTGCAGCGTTCAATATGTTCGGAGCAGAATCCTGATGAAATACAGACAGCAATTCACCGAGAATTATGAAAAGGGAGCTCCCACCGTATACTAATGCGAGAAAGCGCACGCCACGAATTTCAAGAAGAAACGTATCAATCGCTCACCGAACACGTCAGTACATCAGAGATCTTCTTCAAAAGGTTCACATTTCCGGCTATACACCTGCATAAAAATTAGTACTGTATATGAGAAATTTATGCACCTCTACCGCGAACAAATATCATGGCGTTGGCCAAAAATAACTCGAGAAAGCAAAAAGCGTTGATCACCTTTATTCATGGAAATAACAATCATCGAGGCGATGAATTTCTTGAAAAAAAAAAATACCGGTTCACAAGTTTTTCACGATGAAACTTCACTTTTATTCTTCCAACAACACTCTTCACGAATTCACGACATAGCAACCTCTCATATAAAAAATATAGATTACGAAAAGAAGCTTTCCTTGATTTAGATAGAATCATAAGTCAAGTCTGCGCTGACACGACGCATCATCTGTTTGTCATAGGCAATACAGCGGAATCAAACGCCGTAAAAATGAAAACATGCATCAAAAGCGAAAAAGTCAAATTATCTCGTGATCCACTTCTCATGAAGGCAGAAAACCCACTATTTACAACTCATACGAAGACCGTTCGTTCATTTTCTGGATGAAATTTACATTAAAAAGACTGACAATTAAGTCTACATTTTAAAATACGAAATTTATTTTACAGAATATTTTCAAAATTCTAAATCAAAGTTGCACGCGTTATTTTCAACCCATGCCCAGAGAATCATCCTTGAAAAAAGCAATCGAGATGTAAAAATGTATCGTAAGCTGTGGTGGATGGAAAATGGCAGCAGCATTGAACATCTATCCAGACCATGCATGGTTCTTCTTCATCCATTCTGATTTCTGAAACTTGCATTTTCTGAATTCCTGAGAAGTGGATAGCAGGAGTAGAAGTCTCCCTCCAATTTATGATTACAGTTTTATTGGAACAAAGGTGGGAAGATGAGTAAGTTACAGGACGAGGAACCACGCAAATCGACATCGAAAGTTTATGTTTATTATTTTTTGGCCTATTTCATTCTTTTCTATTTTCAACATTTCGTAATAAAAATCACCGAAATTTTCATTAAAACGAGAGAACTCTGATACATACAAATTAAATATTGTAGAATAAAACATCAACAGTTTTATCGCACTCAATGCAATTGTGTGATTTGATACGTTTTTAGACGCAACCAAGTACAGTAATCCTATCGTTAAAATAATCATTAGCAACTTTCTAGAGGGAGGTCTTTATGACTGTAGCAGCTACACTTTCAAACTTGAAAACAAAATTAAAGCAATGGCTATGAGCAAATCCTTTTTTATCACCAACAAGTTCAGTTTTTTCCTTAGGTAGTTAAAAAGATACTGCTGTTTTTCTTGGACTGCAATTCTTCCGGGCAACCGTGAATATCTGCATACTTTTCTTCATTTATGTAAAGCAAAATAGATGGGACGATAAACACAACTTGATGGAAATTTTCCTCCACTTACCAATGTCTGTAAACGCGCTCTCCGAGTGGCAGTGTTCTTTATCGTCGTTGGATACTATCAGCATCAACGGGATTCTTGCTCGTGAAAATGCCATCTCCGGTATGTTCTCAATAAATCAAGGACTGGACAGTTATAGTAAACCAATTCGTTACGATCCGGACACGTTGGGATCATTCAAGATCATTCAATGACGGTCAACGTAGATTCTACAACGGTCATTAATTCATGTGGAACAGCGCAGAAGAAAAAAAATCCTTTCAATAGCGAAGCTTTACAAAATTTGAAAAATTTCCGACTAAATCAGGGGGTAAAAAATAAAAATCACAGGTGGAACGCGGTTTCAATATTCAGCGTTGTTCCGATTTAGAGCTACAGTACGAGAAATTTCGAATTTCTGCGGCTGAAGACCAGTTCGAAAGTTGAACACGGGAATGCGCACAAGTCAACTTGCAATGCTTCTCGCTAGGGCCAAGCAGTGTTCAAAATTATCCGTGAACTGAGAAAAGATGCTACAGCTTTGTAGTAAGAAAGATTCCCACAATTTATGACAAAAAAGTGATATAGAATCAACAATAAAATAGAACAAAAAAGTTTTCCACGAAAACAATCCGGACGTATTTTGATCATAAAAATTCCATTGAACACCTAAACTCTACCCCCATGCCCATGCGAGCAGAACTTGGTAACGCACCTAAATTCAAAACAACAAGAAAAAGTTGAAATATTATTTCATCAGGTTCTTCCAGGAATCACATCACTTTGGAAGTTGAAATTTTCAAAGTGTCATGCGATCCAAGAGGCCAAAGGACCGCAGAAATTGAAACGACACGCCTGTTCTTCGGGAAAAGCTGGATAATAGAAATTTGCTTGGATTCGGAAACAGAATATTCCGTTTATTTAAGCCGTATCTTTTACCTCACATCAACATACTTCACGACATCCAGATGTTTTTGAATGACACTAAGCCACTATGTTCGCAAAAATCTTGGAAGATGTACGCCAAGAGTTTCGCATAGTTCCAAAACATTTTCCAAAATAATTACAAATAAGAAACGCCAGCGGAAATTTGAGACGATTGTCAATTGTTTGAGCTAACTGCTCATTAAAAATCCAATCTTACAACCACAATTTACGTATCTCACGTGTTTCTGCTCATCAGCAGAAAACAATGGCACGATAAAAAAAAAGCTGTTTGGCAAGAAGTTACTTCACGCTTGCTTACATTCCGCAAGTTCAGATGACGACAGTGACTACATGAATCATCATGGAAGACATAGAAAAAAAAGGCTGAAACAATAGAATCAGTCATCTGAACTCACTGAAATCTATGCGTTCTCAGTAAAGGCACCAACGGACGGGAAAATAGTCATCAGGAAGTGTTACATGCCAGGAGGAACCTTAATGTCGCATCCTTCGTGGAGATGGTCCACGATTTCTTCTTTCAGAGAAAAAATAGCTTCCTTCAGCTTTGCAACCACTCCAGCTAAATCGGCGTTCTCCACTTTCAAATTTTTCACTTGCTCCTCAAGACGAGAAATCCTTTCCAGCTTTCTTTGCCTGCAAATCGAGCAACATTAAACCGATGGCGCATCCAAAACAGTACATTATCTCTGTTCGAACCGACTGCATTGATACCGAAAGCAAATTGGACGAACTACATAGAACGACAAGAGGATTCAGGCAGTGCACGAATCAACCAAGGTTTGATGCCCCAACTCACCGACATTTTGATGCCGCTATTCTATTTCGCAATCTCTTCCTCTCCAACTTCTTCATTTCCTGATCATCCATATCAATAGGGGACACTCCTGATTCTCGTCTTACTCGTCCAGGGTCGGGTGAATTAGAGTCGGAAGATCCATGCCCAGAGCATGAAGCCTCGCCAATTGATGAATAATCCAAATCTAGTACTTCTTCCTTGATTTCTGGCTTTACGTCAATTTCACCGAATCCATAGCTTGTTTCGATAGGGATTGTTGATCGGGTGTCCATCATGACGGATGACACAATCGGACGATCCGTATCTCGCTTGGGTGACCGCTGCTGATTTATTTAAAATGACAGATGAGATAATATGAGGCAGATTCATGAAAAACTTGAATAGCTTTCAACCCTCGTGGAAAACATTTGGCTTTCAGTCCAACAAAATAATGCGATGAGACAAAGACGTGAAAATTGAAATATGAAGTTCCGATCTCACCAAGTCTTTCGCTCGTGATATTGGAATATCTTTCAGATCCGGAGGAAGCTCGCAGGGTGTCTGTGCGAATCTATACGACGATACAGCAGAGTCGTGATGCAACTGAGCCAAGGCGGCTTCGAACGGCTTCACATACTGCTCTTCTTCCTCAGTTACCAATTTCGGATTGAGAAACGACGACGGGGTAGTCGCGACAGTCTGCGATGTCAAACCAGACTGCTGAATAATCAGGCGCTCGAGTTCGGGAGTGGTCAACTTTAATTTATCGAGTTCCGGCGTCGAAAGAAGTTCGTTCACGCGTTGCTTCCGAACAGATTTTGGGGCCTCAAGGTCTAGCGTAAGGCGCTTTTTCATCCGGGATAAACTTCCCTTTGGATCGTCAACACCATCAGTCGAACTACCACTGTTCCCGACTATCGACATCACGCGGGAAAATATTCGTATAATGCCACGGTAATACCTGAAAATAAAACCGGAATTTTCGTGTGGTGAGTTTCTGATCACACACCACAATTAATAAATTTTTTTATAACTCATCACATATCCGCAAGAACAGACCGAAATATTACGAAAGCTGCTCTTCTCCTTCAGTAACCTCTTTCAAACTTAGAACCTCGATAGAACCTCTTCCTTTAGTTTCTTCTCGTACGCTCTCTTCGAGATTTTTGAAATTTCCCGGATCCACGAGACAAATCTGTGAAGAATCACGACAAATCGAAACGGAACCCTTTTTCATGAATTGAAACAAAAACTCACGAATACATTCACGTCACTTTCAAGCTGTTCAGATTCGAGACTCGACCAGATTTTCGAGAAGTGGTCTTTCAGTTTCTTCAGGTCTTTAACTGGAACAGTGATTTTGATGCTCATCTGGGCGCGCTCAATCGGCATAATTTCCTTCAACTTTTTCACGACCTCCAGGGACTGCAAAAATTAACGCGTTAAAATTAGAAAAAAGTATTGGATGATTCGGAGTACCTGTTGTTTAGTACTTCTGTTGGGTTTGACAGAAAAATGCATTTCTTTCATGGCCTTCGTGATCATCGATACAGGATAAGGCCTTTTTGTTTCGGGGTTCACGCAATTCGCTTGAAGAAGGAACGAAGATACAGGAAATTCTAGATTTTGCAAAAAACCGTTGCTTACTCTACCTGCAACTGTGTTAGCTATGTCTTTGTAAGATGCTTCCAAAGCAGCAGCACGTTCCTTGTCCGAAATCTGAACGTCGCCTTGCGAAAGAATCTGCATACAAATCTACGAAATAAATGGAAGAACTAGCTCTTTCTACTGAAATATTCTCTTGCGCATAGCTTGTTCAGTACTCTACCACACCTTAGGGCAATCGGCCATTCCAAATGCTTTCACAAGATCTTCTTTCTTCGCCAACTGTCCTTTGGATACGTTGGTATATACGTTATGAGTTTGCAGGACATTATCGATGTCTTGCTCACTGAAAATACAGTCAGATAAAACACACCGAACAAACCTCATATACGAGCAAAATCGGCTTCAACTCACACTTTGCTCCGCCATTCCTGGACTTTGTTCTTGTAACACGCTATTTCAAATCGTATTCCTGCTTTCTTCATACGAACAACTGCAATGTTCGTAAGTCGTATCTGATTCGTCGGAGTAAATATTGACATTTCGATGCAAAGCAAAATCTAAAAATGCCGGAAATCTTCGAAAAAAAATCTATATTGTATGCGATTTTCAGCTGAAAAAAATACTTCAAAATACGATCTATAGGCGAAGAAAGCACGGAGAATTAGTACATTAAACAAGCCTCTTTTGTTAAATTTGATGAATGAAAAACTTTCATCTCAAAGCAGATTCTCGTCTTTTTCCGGCGGATCGATGATCTTCAAACAAATATCAGCAAATGATATGAAAACGGGACACTGCATAGCTTCTTTCAGATCTCTCCATGGGTTGCCTGAAGCCGACAAAACGGTTAGAAAACGTCGCAGATCAGGATTCCGAAGGACGTCTTTCAATTCCGCCGACTCACCTACGAGACCAGATAAACAGGGTCAGTCTGGAGGAAGCAAATATAACTGTAGACTGAAAATAATAATCGCGCTCACGAAGTCGGGCGAGAAGCTCCGCCGGGACTACGTTCTCCGGTTCGAATTCAACAACTGGAACACATTTCATGCTGTCATTTGGTGTTGCACTACGACATGCTTCAACGCATAATCCGCTTTCCAAGTGCTTTTTCGAACATGCAAGGGAACAACTGAAAATATGAAAACGTGAATTCAGGAAATGCTTCTTCAAACTCAACTCACCTTTTAAGTTGACATTTCGGGCATCTGTACTTGAACTGTTCAACTTTACACACTGCACACCAATTCGCGTCACACATCATGGTTCAATTCATCTAAAAGTATGAGGACGGTTGAGAAGTGATGTCCGGGATGCGAGCGAGCCAGTGATCGTAAATTTACTCTTGTAAGGTCATGTAAAAGCTTCAGTAACCATCATTCTTCCAGCTAATTTTATAGATAGGGTAAACTTTCTTCAGAACTTCGGTAGCGATTGCATGATCAGCTCTGCCATAGCCCTTCAGAAAGAACAAAAGACGATGAAACAATAATTCAACAAGGCAGTTCGCGAAGTCGAATATCATGAGTAAAATAATCCTCGAAGATGGGACTGACCTGAGAATAGCCGAACACTTCGATAGTTTTGTCTACCGGATCATGAATGATTCTTCCACCTCCAACACATTCACCTGCCATGTTGAATTGCTTTAGTTCTTCCTCCACCGTATCCATGATGTCGGCTGTAACGTTAACATTTTTTCAAGACGAGGATTTTTTCCAACATAAAGCATTAACTACCAACCATGAAAGGGACATCGAGCATAACCACGAACAATATGATGCTCTTCGCCGCCACTACGCGGAGAAACTTTCACCAGAATATATTTGAAACGACCCGAAGGATCTATCTTCACTGGGGGAATGTTTCCTTGATCACTCATTTTTCGCAAGCGGGGACGTAGAAAGCACGGCCTGATGACTGATAATACACGTTGATGAGATAGCATATCCTGGCCAAATATAAGAAAATTCGCTAATCTACGCAAAATACTGTAATTAAATTCATATAAAAATCAACAGATACAAGAAACACAAACAATTCTCACGATGATTCAAGATTTTTTGTGCTTTTTCACACGAGCTTTCAAAGATTTGATATCAACATCACGGGATTTTTCCTCCAACACTCGAGTTTCCCGTTCTGGTGGAGGAATAAACTTCAACATCTTCTTTTCTTTCCTTTCTTTCGTCTTGACGACTTCTTTCTGACGACGCTCATACTCCTGCTTTCGTTTTCGCTCATTTTCCTCCAGGAAGTATTCTCCAGATGCAATCTGCTGATCAATTTTACTCTCCTGTTGTTCAGGAGGAAAAGGTGTGTAGTCCTTCTTTGGTTTTTTCTTCTTCTGTATTTTTTTAGACTTCACACTCCGATTCGGAAATTTCGGAACGAAACGGTCCCAACTCTCATTTTTCAAATTTGGATCCTTGGCAAGCTCCCTTTTGATCATTAACGCCTTAATGTGGTAGATTGGATGAATGTTATTCATGGTATCCATGACGATGCTGCGCACCTACGAACGAACGAACGATGAAGGATTGATTACCGAATGTACAAGATCGCTGTAGTGTGAAATTACAAAATCTCAAAGCAGATCGAATCTAAATCCTATCCGATGAAAATTCGCTTAAATCCTTGAAATACTGTACTGCAATCAACGTTTGAATAATTTTCCATCGTTCATGAAGGGTTCAAGGATATCCACTGTTTACTACTCCTCATATAATTATGTAACTTGTGCAAATAATACTCTTAAAACCACTGCAAGACTAATTCGAGAAAATGTATATAAACGGACGCAATTTCTCCTTCAATTGATGAGAGGTACTCTTGACTTACATGCTTAAGACCAGTCCACGGTCCAATCGCAGAAACAGTATTTCCTTGGATCAAAACGTAGCATCCAGTCAACAGCTCGATCGCTTTCAATGTCGCTCCATTAGGACCGATAAGTCTTTGTCGTCGTTTGACGAATCTTGCCTTATTCCTAACAATCTTCCCGATCCGTATGATTTCGCAGAAAACATCGTCATCCAAAACTTTTGCTGCATGCTCGTAAGGAACTGATCTTGCTAGAAGTTGAATAAAATCCCGAGCTTTGAGAATTATGTAAGGATCCCAGGTTTTTCTCGTCGTGCGAACGGACATCGACCCTTCCAAGAGATCCAAATCAGCTTTCAGCTCATGTTCCTTGAGCAATGTCTGAACCAAAGACCAACACTCCTTCAAATACTTCTCGCGATATTTCGGAAACAAAGTTGCAAAACTGCTCTCCTCGACTAAACACGGTTTAACATCTTCCTTCGTGAAACTGGGTACTTTCAAAGCCCAAGCGTTCTCGACAGGTTTATTCTCTGCGTCGTTCTCCATTTTCACTTCGTTCCTTGAAAACAAAATCCCATTAAGCACTTCAATTAAATGGATGCAGTACAACTTCCCATTTTCATCAAAGATGCTTCAAGGAAAACTTTCCGCAGCGATTCATATCATTCAGCAGATCAATTCTTCCACATTAGCACACGACGGCAATGATACAGTGATAATTAAAAACGAAGATTTAATAGAGAACAATATTTTCGCGGAGTTCGAGCATTCATCGGTCTACAGCTGATGAAAACTCCTCCAGCGGACGCAGCAGGATCACTAATCCATCCCTTCCACCAATGGCGATCAAGAATTCTTAATTTGTTGAAAGGAATGCATTCTTAACATATAAGAGGCTTTTTTTTTCAATAAATCACAAGGCATCGGGGGAAATTGACCAACTGATTTCAAGACCAGATCACCAAGCAGTGCTCCGAGGAGCTCTGAAGTCTTCGACTGACATCCACAGATCGCCAAAAATGAGTACATTACATCATATTACAACCAAGACATGAAAAGCTGATAAATTTCTCAAATTTCGCGAGGATTATCCGATGCAATACAGCACTTCTTGGAGAAGACAATAACACTGCCTAAAACGCAAATGAGAGCCCGGAGCCGATCATTCAGCCACTTCACTGAGAATTACTCACTGACACTACCATGCTCAACACCATCATTATACAAGTTACTACTCCACAGGCATTAAAAATTATTTTGGCCCTTGTACACGAACGAAGCTGCGTCTCGTCATAATGCAGAGGAGTACAGTACCGTGTAAGAGAATCACTGACCAGTGTTGCTGGAGAGGAGGGTTTAATCTGTAGGAGATTCATTTTGCCGGTAGATGTCACGTTTGCATGACGCGCATACATTTCTCGGAGGGTCACCTCTCGTGTACAAGTGCCATATTGAATTCGACACCCATTATCACTCACAGTTTCTTCCCAGCACACATCCAAAACGGTGAGGCACACACACATACGTGAAACTCTCCACGTTTACCCAGGGTCAAAAACTTATTGATAATATAGTACCTCGAGTTCTCAGACGTTGTCTCTGTTCGTCCTCGTAGTATGGCTCTCTATCGGATAGGCTCGTTGAACATCTGTGTTGATTCTTGAAAACTGTACTTTACTAGATGTCACTATAATTGATAAAGAAGCTCACTCACTGTGGATCCTTTTGTGGGACTGCGTTTCAATGCCATCCGGATTCTAAAAAATTCAATGCATTTTTCAGCTTCGGTGAATGTCACGCTTGTGACAATGTCATGCAAGAAGAAGGAGGTTTCATACTGGCAGCGTTATCTAGCGGACATTATAGACATTAAAACGTATGTCTCCTAACCTAAGCAAAACAACGAGAAACCCGCGAAGCAGAGGCGTGCTCGGTCAGGTCGGGTGCAACAGAGCAGGGAGCTAATTTCCTAAAGTGTACATTCGAAACAATAGTGATTTTCTCATTAATGGTGATGATTCTTTGCCGTAAATTTGGGGCATATCTATGGATGAACTTGCACTTACTGTTGTCGACGTCTTTTCCGTCTGGAATCTCTTATGACATCGTAATCGGTGCTGAGCACTGGGTCATCCGCAAGAAATCACGGTAGATCAAGTCACAGTGACGAATAGTGCCAGAACCATGTGTCGATTTGTTCAACTTCTAAGCGTTCAGTTTTCAAGCTGATTCGTTGATGCAGTTCTACGTCCCTACGTGAAATCCTAGTTTTATCCGGAATTTTATCTCCCCAATTTTCAGAAATGGAGTCTATCTGCGAGCTACAAGTGCCCTCTCCGAAACGTAGAGTGACGCTTTCAAACGCGGGTGATTCCCAGAATGGTCGACCAAGCATTGCAAGGCATCTTCCTCAGGTAATCCACGTTTTCATGAAGTGTAGAAAATCGCCTTGAGATGGGTTCACATTCATAGCTACGTTCGGAAGTTACTCGAGATGTTCCGTCGATTGTGCTGTTTCAGTCGAGCGAGTCGCCTAGAGCGAAAGTTTCTGCTTCAGTGTCCTATTCATTGGAAAATCGTCAAGAACCAACGACACTACGCCGTGCTGAGAAGAAAGAAGTTTCTGCGACAAAATCCGCGCCATCTACATCCGCTATTTTTCGACAGACGTCATTAGATTCCTGCCCCAAACTAACATCCAAGCCAGTCGTACCTACCGCATCTCTTGTAGGCTTGAATAGCTTGAGCGTGAGTGAGCAATCAGCCAACAACAGTTTCATAATCAGTAGAACGACGAGCAATGATGCAAATTGCTCATGCGAACTCTGGAGTCCTGGCTGTGGTGAAAACCCGATTCTGGCTCGCAATCGCAGCGGGCTATTGAAGGATAACCCGTATCAGGTGAGGCAAAAGGAAGTCAAACTTTTCTTAGACGTCAACTCGTAATGCCTCTTCCGTAGGATGAAACGATGAACAAAAGGAAGAGGTCAGAGCTCAATTTGGAAGAAGAAGAACCAGAAATATACATTCCACCGGAAAACCTCGTCGTTGCTCTTCACCGCAAAGTTGCATTGTTTAAGAGGCGAAACGCAGATATAATTAGAAAACTCGTCTATGCAACTATGCTCGGGGCCGTCAACGCTTATGTAATTTCTGTTCTCTGGCACCATCACGTGAAGGTTCGTATGGATGATATGAAAGGGATTCAAAAACTTTAATCTTCTGTTCGTAAAGAGGTCATTCTTGTGGTGCTGCACTCTGCTCATCTCACGTTCCCCTATGATAATTTTTTTTTTTTACTAAGAATGGGATGTATGTACATACAGTACTTGTCTCATACCACATTTCGCCATATTCATGTACATAATGTATCTAACCCATGACCCAGAAAAAATTCCAGTGTATGTTCATGCTCTAATATGGTTATTGCTTGGGTTTGGATGCTGTGTGATCCGAAAATCTTTCAGAGCATCGATTCATGCATGGGTTGTTATTTTGATGAGAAGAAACGCAAATCGCCCAACATTTGGGAAAGATCAAATCTGATTCATGCTGGAATTTGTATTCAGCATGACAACGTATAGCGGTGCTGGAGATCATGGCTGTGCTCATCTCGAAGGTGCGCTTTCATGGTTTTCTGTTCTACGAAGCATGTTCTGTTAGTAGTGACAATGCCATGATAATTGTATATACTGTTGGAACGAGGCAATCTTCAGTTTGAGGGATTCTTGAATTCGTCCTTCCGTGAATGTTTTAACGAGTCGATAGAATGATGGGGTCCTCCTTGTCAAAGCTACCCTGCGATGCTGTTGTCTTAACTTCTCATTTTTATTCTTTGAAGTTTGTGAGATTGCTGTATGCCGACCCTGCGCATTGTTTGAAATACAAAGCATATAAGTGAAGTTACGTTTTAAATAACTTTCTATGGATTTAAATAAATGTCATCAACTTTAATTCCGTCAGGGTGGTTGGGACAAGGAAAACTCCAATAAGCGTATTGGTTGATCATCGTTTAATCTCGAGTGTCGTATATGTGCTGACGAATTGAAAACGCTTCGAGAAAGAAAGTCTATTGAAGGATATCCCTAATTCAGGGTGACGTTGACTACTACAGTATTTTTGGATTGCAAATCTCTACCCACTATTGTGAGCGCGCCGAGAGCCGCTAAATATCAATCGTATTTCCGAAATCACACTTCGAATTGTGGGATTATTTTTCTCAGGACTCTGGGGGTATGAGTTTATGCGATGGTCCCGGTCTTCTGTTGGTATCTCTGGTAACTTTTTACGTCGTAATGAGCTTTCGTCATCTGGTCAAACCACTACTGGGGAAGTTGCTGTTCGTGGTAGTTCGTCGCTGGGCACCATGTCTTCAGCGGACGCAACGATTGGTTGACAACGAGTCAGTGCTAGGAACGTCTGCAAAACCTTCGTATTCTCATCATTCGATTATTTATTTCAGGTATTCCCGCGCCGGATTTCACGTATTCCTATTATTAGGAGTGACTGTCGGCTTTTTAGCACATGCAGAAGGATCTTTCGAAAGACTACGTTCGGGATTTGGATTTATTGTGGTCATGTGCATGGCAGTTCTATTATCCTCTTCTCCAGCAAAGGTAAAGCGGCTGTACTGCTTTATTAGTTTTAGTTCCTTGTAATCTAACCACAGAGCATTGGGAGGGATTAACCATGAGTAAAACTTCACAATGCATCATGCCATTTATTTTTGTTGATACTCTTGGAAAGAAAACACTGATAAATCAAATCTTCACCATTTAAAGGTAGATTAGATCGAAGTAATTCTTTTCTGAATTATTGTATCTGAGTTAGTGGTTCCTGATGGTCCCTGGTGTGGGTAACATGGTGCTGGTCACAATCCCTCTGTTTGCTGTGTACTTTTTGATTATTGCACTGCTGTCTTGTTTGTGCAGATCGAATGGAGCTTGGCTGTGCGAGGGGTTGTGATGCAAATGCTGGTTGCCGTTTCAGTAGCTCATGTCCCGCTTTTCCGTGATACAGTGGAGTGTTTAGGTGGAAAAGTTGATGAATTTCTGCAGTCGTCCAAGACTGGGCTGGCAAAAGCATACGGGCCCTATGGCGGTGGTGTTTTCTCGACTCCATTACATTCTTCTATGATCAACGGAAATTATTCTCAAAAGATGCCAACTGTGGAAATAGCGTTTGAAGTTCGGCAGCAAGTATATGCTTTCCATGTGAGTGTTGAAATCTTGTCGAAGTTCATTTTGTGCAGTCCGTATGCATTTTGTCAGGTTTTATCAAAACTGTACCTGACGGTTTTTTGTATGGAATTGCTTCGTCATTATGGAGTATTACGATGGTTGTTGATTCATCTGGACTCACCTGGCTCAACAATTCTGAAGTTATCGTCTGTTGAATTTGCTGGGTTGGCGTTAAATACATTTGGCGGAAGTGTGAGTTTATTTCTTACATACTATCGCGTTGGAAGGAAAA
This sequence comes from Notodromas monacha, assembly GCA_905338405.1. Classification (NCBI taxonomy): domain Eukaryota; kingdom Metazoa; phylum Arthropoda; class Ostracoda; order Podocopida; family Cyprididae; genus Notodromas; species Notodromas monacha. The sequence continues at coordinate 112,255 of CAJPEX010000285.1, forward strand.
TAATTTTTGACGTCATTGGCTGTGTGTGGTAGTATAACTAGAATTAGAAAGCACCCTTGATAGGGCATCTTTCTGTGGGGATTTCAAAATGCAAATTTTTTCATTATTTTTAGCTAACTGCTGTACTTGGTTTAAGAACTTACTGGAACAAGATAACGCACTCTGAGGCTCACGTAGTTCTTTTGGCTGTATTTGCAACGGCTTCAGGTACGATCATGTTCCATATTTCTTTTTAATTCTATATCAATTCAGTCCTTTGTGTCTTTCATGAATTATTCATCTGATGACTTTTGCAGGTGGGACTATTCTAGTCACTGACTTGAGCAAAGCAAGTTTTGGGCGTGTTTTATTGATGAGTTTGTTGACCTTACCAGCTGTCATTTTGATATCCAAATTGGTATTTCCTGAAATAAAACACAAGGTATTCTACCAAAAGCGGAATATGTTATTGAGGGAAGACGTCTGCGGGTGAGTTGACCTGGATTACATTTTGTGTTCACAATTATTGTGCAGTAGTCCTGATCTGGACTACGAGTTATTCAATTTTAACTACCACGTTCCCCGAGAAATTTAAAGAGGTTTAAAGCAGTACAGATATTAGTTTTTCCTGTGAACTTTGATCGTTCTCATTGGATACAGTTGTCTTATTTTACTTCATTAAAATTGTATACCGAAACTGTATTATAATTTTAAAATACAGTATGTTGAATACTAGAGTGTGATGTGATATCACTTCATAAGTTCAGAGAACCAATGGCTATTTTACAAGGTTGTATTATCAATTGTAAGTCAACGGTTATTCCATTTAAATGGAAGTTTTGTTGATTGTCATCTTTCCCTGGCAGATACTGTCAAAGAAATACTGTGCTGTTCCAAGAACAAGAGCCGAGAAAGAGGTTTTTATTTTGGGCGTCTTCTTGGAATTTCGATTTTGCAGGGACATGCATTGAATGAATCGGCTATGGCTTCCAATTCCATTCATTTTTGTTTAAGTTTATTCGGAGGTATTCAGACGGGTTGCTAGCTCTGCTACTTGAACTTGTTTTCATGGGAGTGTCTGGGACAGTGTTGTTGAAAATTCAATGACAATACAGTCGTATTTTTTAGGAAATGCGTTATCATGTGATTAAGGTTGCAGTTCTGCAGTAGTGAACGATCGTCACCCTCCTCCATCTTGAAGAATTTTATCATCTGATTTGTCAAGAATGAGATGGGAGCCATCTGTAATTTGCGCCCCCTCCCCTTGAGCAAGAAAATGCTTGCTACTGCTATTAGTCTATATATACAGTATTTGTGATTGGAATTTCTGTGAAATCTCATGTTCTTTTGCTTCAGTCTCGATTGCAGGAATTGGCTGGATGCCGGTTCACGTGGATCGTCACTTGCAGCTGAGATTGTCATCACACTTGTGTCAACTATTGTTTCTTTTTCTGCTCTGCTGAGCCTGATTAATGGCGTGGTGGAAGTTCACCTTAGATACCTTGGCTATCCTGGCAGTAATCTTGTGGTAAGCTCTTCTGCAGTGTGTTTTTCTTTGGAAAACGGAACACATTCATTTGCTAGTGAATTTTATAAATTTCAGACCCTGGCAACTCCGGGATTTCTTCCTTTTGTTTGGCTCACTGGGGTGAACAGAGCGGAATGTTGGTCTGTGGCTGAACTTCTGGCGCGGCGGAGCTTTGAAAATGTTTCGTTGGAAATTGTTACGTGGAAAGATTTGATGACCTCTGCATATTTATCTGCAAGTTTTACAGTATACTGTACTATTATTGTGAATATCTTTGTACCTTAATTCACGTGATGCTTGTGTTTCACTTCAGAGTCGTTCAGCGAAGATTGCCAGTGTGATGCTGATGGGAAGCACAAATGCTCTGACAGTAGCTGTGGTTCTCAGCTGTCTAGTGGTCTTGATACCCGAGTCAAGGCGAGCACACGTACCGCTTATTTTTCGGGCTTATTTTGCTGCATTTATGGCAAATGTTGTTGCGGGAGCATCATTTGGTAAAAATTCCATTCAATCTCAACATTTTGGAAGAGAATCTTGAATACGTAGATTTTTCAGATAAGCATTAGTACTGTAATCTTCAAAAATTGCATCTTTTCAGCAATTCCTTCCTTTAATATTTTTACTATGCGACATATTTCCTAAGATTTCTATGTTACAAGTTTGATCATGCAATGGTTACTGTATTGTAAATTAGTGTTCAACAGTTTTTACATTTTATTCTCCTACTGCGTTGTATTTTCTCTACAAAATTTAAGTTGGAATTCGTCTGATTTAGTGGAACTTATTGAAAAACCAAATTTACATCTTTCAAATCCTGTATTGCAGGTATGGTGCTTGAATCCTGATGGTGAAAACAAGGGTTTTCCAATCAACTTTTACCTGCACAATGATGTTTGATGCGTCGAGTAAATCGGTTTCACACGTTCATAATTTGATACTTAGTTCATTGCATGACATTCGGAAAAGACTGTTCATAACCTTTGTGTATCCTAATTGATGCGTAATCATTCATGTTATTAGTGCATGTGTTCAATAATTTTTGGGTGAACATTTGTGCAATATGATTTCTCGCCTATTTGTTGGTTTTTATGTCGTAGTTATGTGATTAACATGTTTGTCTTTAATTGTTGAAAATAATGCCAAAATAAATGTGCATGGTGATGTACTACACAATTCGACGTCTAATGCTTTATTCACTTGAACTGACGTTCATATTCTTTTTGGCAAAACTTCAACTTGCTAATCAGAAAACTATTTCCAAAAACTAAAGGAATGTATTTGTGCTGTACCCTCATGGAAGGACAAGTTCATTTCATGTTCAAAAATTACAGTTGTAAATAGATGAATAATGTTACATGATCTTCAAAATGGGGGGGGGGGGGGGGGGGGGGGAAGAAAGNNNNGGGGTGGGGGGGTGGGGGGGGGGGGGGGGGGGGGGGGGGTGAGAACAGGCACAAAAAATCATCAAAACAAAAATAGCACTTCATGCACACAGCAAATGCCATAGGAAAATTCCTTTTCACTCCGTAGTGAGTTCCCGGAAGTTCAGAATTCTCTCTTGCAATTCGTCGATCAGCAACTTGAATGGTGCCGTTATTTCACACATGGCTTTTTCGAACTTGAAAGCAAGAAAAACACGTCACATTTCTGGAAATATATCAATCAAACGGTCTGCACCTTCATATCTTCTATTGTGCTGAATTCCAAAAAGTGTTCGGTGATTTCTGCTAGTCTTCTAGCTTTTGCAGACACTTCCTTGATGCTCATCTGGTAATCAGCATTTAATTTTGCGAACTGCTTTCGATAATCAACGATGTGGATTCTTGATGGCTTGAGGTAATCCCTGTCATTCATCCAAAAATAATACGTCTAGAATACGTCTAATAAAGGCTGAGATGAGAAAACAAAAAATATCACCTATGAAAATCTTCACACTGCTTCTCGATCTCGCTCAATTCACAATCAACATTTGCCCGTTCTTTGGCTAATTCTTTATTCATCCTGATTAATTCTTGTTTCACCCTTGCTTGCTCTTCCTGCACTTTGCCCAGTTCTGCCAAAATCGCTGCTAGATTTTTCTGGAAGGTTTCCTCTTCAACGGTCAACAAACTGAAACGTAAAAGGATTGGTCCAAATACAGTAACAATTCATCAAAAAGGTGGAAAAAAATGCATACGGTACACTTTAGTTCATCAATATCTCTAGCCGATTCAATCAAAAAACATCACAGTGAGCTCAAAATGCAAGCTGATTTATCTACCTTACAGTACAATAACAAAATCTGGGTAAATAATTTTTTTTGAGGGTTCACCCATTATATTTACGAACTCTTTTTCGCTCCTCGCCTCATGGACTGATTTAATGAGTGAGATGGCAGCTTCAGCCAGTGCTACAGCGTTCTGAGTAACCCCAATCTCATCAACCAAATGGGCCGTTTCTTGAGAAATGGTTTCGTGCTGCAGCTCTTTCTCCTGACACTGTTTACGGAGAAAAGCAACTTCTGCTTCCAGCTCTTCTGGTGAGGACACACACTGTTCCTCAAGCTTATCAGTGAGCCCTAATTCCTACAAAAATGATCTGAAATTAAGCCCGGAGAAACTCTCACAAGGGAATGCGGGAAATAAAACTCACATTGCTCAGTTTTTCCTCGATGAGTTCCAAATCTTTTGCAAGTTTAGCATTTTGTTTCTCCGCGCTTTTGAGAGTAGCCTGTTTTTGACTCAGTTCATCTTCTAATGATACCAGAATTGAACGAATCTCGGTTGCTTCCTTCATTTTCTGTTCGGAAGGCAGAGGCAAAAAATGTGCAGATTTTATAAAAAAAACAGTTTTTAATCGCACACTCACTTGAGCATTGTCATTCTTCTTCTCTTCTGTGGAAAGGACCAGGTCACTGTATTGCGATTTGTACTGTTCGATCACTGTCAGTGTCTTCACAATCCGCTCTCTCCGACCCTCCAAGCTTTGTTGAACTGCAGTCACATGCTTCATACGATCCAAGTAGAATGAAACAAAGTTTGCCAGGTTCCCAATATAGTTGACAGTTTTCTGTTTGGCTGAAAATGGGTTTTATGAAAATTAATGTCCCTGTGCATTGTTTAGGAAAAGTCACAAAACAGTTGTAATTCGGTACGTTCAAATGATTAACAAGCAGGAGCTTGGATTCAATTCTTCCTCCGCCCATAAACAAAGCGAATAAATTCAACATTCCTAGATTTCAATAGCAATTACAATAAATTGTCATGTTCACAAGGCATGATCTAAAATAAACAAAAGTTAGACACCAGACGACTTGAGCTTTCTTCAAAGCTAAGTAACTTGCACACCCTACATGATAGGCTATTGAAAATTACTGACTTGGATTAAGCAAATCCACGAGAGCCATGTCATGGAAACCGAAGTTCATAGGCAGATCCACGAAGAATCCCTTCAACAGGCCACAGATGTTTATGGGCACGGTCAAGGCAAATGAATCGCCGTATCTCGGGAATTGGCTCTGTGGAACACGATTGAAGTCCACCTGGTCTCCGAAGATTTTGCATATAAGTTTCCTGTACAGAATCTGCACACGGCCTGCTTGCGGTTCACGCAGGTCCTTCACCGTGATTCTTTCTTCGGGCAAAAGAAAGTTGAGGTCTGCGACCAGGTCTGGGATTTTAAATTTACACCTGAGCGAAGGCGCACTCATACCTCAAATAGCTCTCTCTCTCTCCTGCAAATCACAACTTGAGGAAGTCGGTATGTTAGCAAAGTAATCAATGTTAAAAGTTAAGTAATTTCAACCACGTGAGGAAATTGAACAGACAGTCACAGTGAAACTTCGCGTAGCATCAACCATCATCCTTGGTTATTGGTTGGACGCAAGAGAATTTCCCGCGCTGAATTTCTAGACGTTTTGCCGTACGAACGGTAATGGGGGCCGATTCACCACTCAAATACCATCTGTGAACTTGAAAAATAGGTGTCGCTGTACTTCACTTTGTAATACTGTACTGTATCTGTATACACAGTACAGTACTGTAATTTTTATTTGCTTCAGACAGGTTTTGGAGGAAAACTGAGAAAAGAAGTTTTGCAGATAATCATCTTTAAGGGAAAAGACGGCATGTGCCGCTACAGGTTTCTATCAAATACTGGGCTTGAAAACCGTCGAGTCAGGGGCATGTTCGTTTCGAGGGTTCATTGTTATTCAATCATTGACATCATGAACAATCCGAAACTCTTCAAGAGTAGTAACTTTGCTAAATGACTGTGCCGATGTGTTGTGATCCGAGCCGATTTTGAAGCCTCGCCCTGAGGTTGCTCTGTTCTCTCAGTTGCCGGTTTCAGCCGTGATTCATAATTCTTTTGAGAAGATTCGTTCGTGAGCTGACTCGTGCGAACATTGATCACCAAAGGATCGTCGGAGAGCAGGTAGAATCTGCGAAGGAAATTCAAGACTTCTGCGTTATTCCAGTTCACTTCCGGAAGCTCGGTTTCTGGATCCTCTTCTGGTTCATCATCTGACCGAGACTCGTGTCGACAAGACTCGCACATATCCGAAGGTGGAAACTGAAGTTTTGGATTCTCGGGATCTTCATTGACGTCACCTTTTAGCCTCCAATTTACCTGTAGCAAAGGTTTGTGGAATTTTTTAACAAGTTTAAAGTGCATCTCCAAGTAGAGTAGTCCCGAATATTTTCTCCGGCCTATGTTCAGAGATTGTACCATGTGGTTCGGTCATTCCCAAAGATATGCTGCATTCATGGAGTGGTCAAATTTTGAGTTATCACCGAAGACACTACCTTATCTCCGTTTTCTTTAAGGTGCATTAACATTTCGCAACGTGAGAACATCCAAAAGAAGGTTAGGAAGGAGAAACGTGATGTTTTAGCACGGCTACTGCTTAAAAGTCATGTTGTTCATGTCTGCAACTATTCACAAGAATACAATACTTCAACGTACAGTACTGAAGAAAAGCATGCAATAGTGTACGAATTTCGAAAAAAAAAAACAGGAGAGATTTACAATTGATGGAAAAGTGAATGGTCGTGGTGCTGCAGATCCTTGGCGTGCTTCTCTTCTGCTTATTTCGTCCTGCTTTTCTTGCTTCACCGTTTATTCCATTTCGAGCTTCTCATAAACATGAATTTAACAATGCTTTAGGGATTTAGGTAAGTTATTCAGTATTGAATGTTCATAACGGTGATATCTATAACGTATTTGAAAAACGGAACTCGAATTTCACGTTACGAGATGATATTTCATCATTGACTAACTCACGCGGTTGTGAGCTTTCCACAGCCACAACACTGCCGCAGTCTTATTCCTTATGTGAAACATGTTGAATTTCTCGGCCATGTCATCGAAATGTTTCTTGCAATAATCGCATCCGAAGAAATTCATAATATAACCGTGAATTGATGTCAAAATCGAATGTGGTTCTCCTTCTTGGTCGTCGTGCGCTTCCATAATAATTGTGTGAAAGAGCATCCATAATCCGCAAGGGTATCCCCTGTACTTGGGATCGCTTCCACGACACCCCAAAAATTCACCTCGACTCGGTACATGCCTGTCGTTCCTATATGGATATCATGAAGCATGTTGAACGTTAATCAAACGCTGTTTTGTTTATACTTGCTGTTCGTTCAAGTAAATCAAAAACTTGTCCCAAGCTCTCTCGGTAATGTGTCCATCATTAGCTTCCAGCCAAGTTGCAATGCTTTCAAGGGCATCGACGGTTTTCGGCTTCCCGGGATAGTGTTTGTGAAGGACTTGAATGAAGTTTAGCAGTGCGTTTGTCTTTTCTTTGTCCATAGCCCCAATGCTGAGCGTGATTTCCTGTCGCAACAGGTGCCCCAAAGTGCTGTCCAGGTCCTTCAAATATACTTTTCGTTGTTTTCTTCTTATAGATGTTTTAGGATGTGTTGGGATCTTTTCATGTTGTAGCTCTAAGTCTTCCATGAGTATTCTGTTCTCGAGCGGGAGTAAGTGCTGTAAACAATTACGGAAGAATTTCTTCAGTTTTGGGTGGCTTCCATTTTTCAATCCATTATTTTCATTTGCCGAAAACGCTGCGCTTTAAAATGCTGGTACGGCCTTTGCGCGAATATTTCGAGTATGGGCTCTGTCTTCAAAAATGCAACAGACGAATTATTCAAGTGGGGCTACTTATTTCTTATGACTACGATTCGGAAGCCGGTACGATTTTTGAAGTTTGGAGTGATGACAAAGGAATTCTGTTGGCAACCTGTTGAGGTTTCTTCGAAAGCAAAATAACCTTTTATTTGTGAGAAAATACTGTGGAGGCTTGAACTTCGGAAAGCAAATTTCTTCGCTGATATTCTCCGTGGTTAGACGCATTTTCCTTCCACATTTAAACCCCCATCTCCCTTGGAGTATTTTGACTGATCCGAGTTACTAACAATAGACGCAGAGATGCGGTGTTCTCACTTTTGTCTGAATTGGCAAATTGAGGGTATGCGAGAATCTCCACAACTGATCGATGACAGCAGGAGCAGGAATTGTTTTGTCTCCCAATATCAGAACCTGACAATCAGTGTCTGTGGCGCAAATGACCACCGATGGCACGTAAACCCCGTAAACGTCCGCGAGTGGATCATTGGTGGTGATCCGATGCACACACAATCCGAAAAATCTGGTTGCACTCATGATCGTGTGTTGAGCCATGAATTCTGCACCGGTCGAACCGCCATCAGGATCAGACGGGGACTCGAAAAATAAGATCCGATTTCTGCATTCGGACGACATCGCTTCTGCGCCGCTGTGAACAACCCTTGGTCTTCACCTTAATCCCTCCGTTGGAAACAAATTGACGATAATAATTCTAAGGCAGTTTACTCGATTTAAATACGCTTGTTTGATAAAAGATGTTACACATATAGAACTGATGGATCCACCACGTCCATGCTACTCCCTGAAAGGAAAAAGATGTGTAGCGGAATCTGTTTGAGTTTACCGAAAAAGTTCCTTCGCGCACTTTTGAAAATCTTATACAGTGTCAAGATATGATTGTTTTTTAGTAGTTTTTTGCGCATAGCTCGAACATCTTGATGAACCCAGTTATGTTACAAAGCGTCGGTGACAATTTAGTCTAACCTCTGCAAGTCAAACTTCAAGCGATCAGCAAAATATTCGAGTTGAGGAGGTTTTGTTTTAGGGAAACAATCATTTGTATTGTAGACATAAAGTTTTACAGGGAATTTCAATTGGTGATATTCTAGGACTTGAATTGCTTTATAAATGAGTTGACAGGATGCTGAATTCGGAGACAAGGGTTCATTTGCCCAAGTAGTCTTTCACACTTCTTTTCAAAATTCATCAGGTTACATTTTATTTGATTTTCTTTTTCCTATATCAATACAATAGCCGAAAAGACTTCCAGAAAACTTGAGTTATAAAGGTACAGTATTAGGGAAAGTCTTTAATTCAGGTAGGTTTTTAATGCATGGTTTCTGAGGGTCAAAGACTTGAAAAAAAAAATCCAAGTAAGGAGTTTCCGTACTGTATTTGACCTAGGAATGAAGTTCTCGAAGTTCAATTGTAGTACAATGTATGAGTTGTGTCCTGCATTCTGTGTCTGTAACAGAACAAAGCATCGAAAACCGACGAGGAACATTGGATCAGAAGCGTTGGGAGAATGTGCTTTGTTATACAGTACTGCATAATGTATTAGGATTATATTGTCTCTGAGTGGAGTGAACGTGTGGGGGAAGTACCAGAATTATAGGTTCAGTATACAGCATTAATACAGTGATGAAAGAAAACCAAAGGTTAAGGTTGGAATTTGTGTTCAAATGCAATATAGTATGCTGAAAGGTTCGGAGAGTACGCGGTTTCTGAGGCATATCATGGCCTCTTGTCTCTTGACGTTACGTTTTCTGTTCTTAGCTGTGCGCTGAGGCCCAATTAAGCCCTGGCTTAGTTTTTGCTGGCGTATCTTCTTTTAGTTAATGCAGTGAATCTCATTGTAACGAATAATTGTTTTTAGGTCCCTGTCCAATAGCCACAACATTGAATGAGGTACGTTATAAATATTTTTTTTTTATTAAGAAGCTGGTTTACTGGTTTCAATGGCTTCTTTGGAGAAGTTTTTTCTCTAAATGGTTTCAATAATCAATTTTACCTACCTGTTGGGAAACGCATGCAGAAGAAAATACCACTATCTTCATTTCATCTGTCGGTGTGGCACGAGGGAATCAGAGAATATGCTGTAATACATGAGGTTCTATATGGTCATTGAACATTCTGATATGTTATACGAATCCTCTTCACGCAACGCGAGTTTTTATGAGTTCAATTTGTGAACCATACGTACCAAACGCGGCGATACAAATCATTCGAATTGAGTATTTTTTGTATTTTGAAACCACGTGTCTGAATTGTGGTAGTTCTACCCGGAAAGACTATACCGGATCCATGAAAAACACACCTCGTCAGGCCTAGATGTGGAAAATCGCTGCGGTTGTGTTTCTGCCTAACTTGGGATACGTAGTTCATGATGCGGTACAAGATGGCCAGCTTCGTACTGCCGGGTGCCTCGGGAAATTTTTCTCCCTGATAGTTTTGGTTATCAAGTCCCGGCGGGAAGAATCGTATTTCCGGGTACGCGTGAGCACCGTACTTCCGACACGCTTGTACATTCATTTCGTGCGCGCAGTCTATTGCCCCCATGCGAATAATCCGCTTCCAACCTGCAGACGAAATAACGAGAAGGCCGGCTGTATGGTCACGGTAGTATACAAATGAAAGTGGTCCGAATTGGTCCATGTACCCATTGCAAGGTCGGAACGTTCTGTGAAATTTTGGGCGTAATCTACCTAATCGAAGTCCGGCCCTTCATTGAATTACTGAGGTGAAATTTTCATTGAAAATGCAGTGCGCGCTTTCGTCTGCGAGGGATTAACTTATCCATAGACGTCCAAGAGTCGTTTCGAGCTCTTCAGCATTTACAATTTAATTGATTAAACAGTACTTTGTGAAGGATGGAATTTGTGTTCAAATGCAATATTTTATGCTGAAAAGTTCGAACAGTACGCAGTATCTAAGGTTTATCATGGTCTCTTGACGTGTGTGGAACGAATTAAAAAAACCATGATGTGATCTGAAGGGAAATCGCATTTAGCAAAACGAAAATCCACATAACGAAATACATCCAGAAACGGATTAGTTTCATGATGCTATTTCCCTGTAAAGGGAATAGTGATTTGGTCTTAAATTGCTTTACAGTAGTTGGTGTTCTGAAAATTTCAGCTACACCAAGGCGTAAAACAAGAATGAACTTTGTGGAGCATGAAAATAATTGTTCGAAAATTCTGAAGCGTGAAATTAAATCGTATATAATTCTGCATATTGCGGATTTCATCGATTGGCCAACCTTCTGTTATCGTGGCGATTTGTTTCCAAAAAGGAGCAAACTTGCGACATTGTCCGCACCAACTCGAGAAAAATTCGACGACCCAAGCTGTTGGACTGTTGGTCAAATGTTGTTCAATGTTCGAGCCGTTGAAGGTGGTAATTGCCTCGTGTTTATAAACCACTGCAGGTTCTATTCGAGACACTTCCACGTTCACCCCACTTCCGGAAGCTAAAGAACAGAATACTGAAGAGAATAAGAAGAAAAGGGAGCAAGTGCGCATCGTTCCTAAATTTCAATAACTATTCTCACAAAAATTGTGAGGCGATGATATATTCGTCCCTCAGAGAAGGTAAAACCTGTTCAACAGGTGTGCCTTTTTATTGCCTCACATCTAACACGACATTCCCCTGTAGCGCAAGGAACGGAGACCTATGTAAAACCCAGCTAAAACATTTTTCCTTCCGGTCGATCGTAAGAAGGGTATGAACGATTTCCCCATCATTTGAAATCTGCCTCGAGGGAACTCGAGTCGATTTTCACGAGTTTTCCGGAAAATCTCGTCAACTTGCCTAAATCCCCCCAAACCGCGCCGCGAACGAGCACAGTTTTCACAGCATCGCCAGTCTCCAGATGGGTCATGAAAGTGCTTCCGTAAACGCCAATCGCGAAAGAAAAAGATCGAGCCAGGATAGTTGAGTCGTTTTTGTACACGTAGATGTCAGAGGCGGTTTCCTCGTTGTTCCACGCTTGGAAGGAGAATTCGTAAACGCCTGAGACGGGCGCTCGAAAGCTTCCTGAAAAAAAATAAAATAAAAATTTGAGGTGTTTTGTTTCTTTGGAACGTTGTCGAGTGGCAGTACTCGCACAGTAATACCTAATCTGATGAGGCTCATAGTTTTTGTTCTGTCCCTGCATAAACTGCCAAAATTCAAAACCCCTTCAAGCATTATTTCTCGTATGTTCTTCGCAACATATCTTGTGCCTCATTTTTAATTATCTGACATTTCTGCGCAATTTCCTTATTTAATTACGGCGTATGAATAATATTCGTCGAAACTCGTCTAATGATGGATTGACAAGGGAAATAGACTGCGTTGTTTCATCCATTCACCCACGAGATTTCCAAGTGCCCACATGGACAAGAAGTGTAACAGTTCTAACATACTGCAACAATTACAAATTTACTCTAGCATGATATCGGAAGTCCACACAAATCTATCTAAGAAGCATTGCCTATGTTACTTTTTGGATGAAACGTGACCTCTTACGATTCTAGATTTACGAAGAAGAATTCATCGTACCTTGTGAACCCCGCAAAAGTTGAATTTGTTATTTGTGTAAGATGCGCGGAAACTTTTGTGTTTCGAAATTCTAGCGAAAAACACAATTCGCGTCGTACAATCCAGAATACAGTAGGTGTATCATTTCAAGTACAGTACCAAACCTCACTAGTCATTTACCTTCGTCAGCATCAAACGCATCTCCAACGTTTATGTTGACGACGTTGTAGAGAATCGGACCATGAATAAACTGATGGGTGTTCAGAACTGCGTCAAATATGACGTCTGGTGTTGGTTTGCACTTCGTTACATCTTCTCTCTCCTTCTTTGCTGAAGTGGGTTCCAAGAAAATTCCAGTTCGACGTTCGAACTGAGCGTGGGATGGTTCTAATTGCGGATTGCAGAAAACTAGTTCCGTTCTCCGCTCTTTAAGGTCAGTTGGGTCAACCAAATAGTAGCCAGGATTCAGGTGACCATCCTCTCGTACATCCGTGCAAGATGTGACGGAATTTTTGGCTGGAACGCTTTTCTGATACCCGGAGCAACGCAGTGGTCCGAGCGTGAAGTGTGCCTTCTGAATAAATTGTGAACATTTTTAATTTGAGTCTACTTCTAATCAACTGTGGAGAGTCTGAAAAATTACTTTACCTACGAGAAGTCAGCTTCGAAGACATCAAATCTTGGTAGAACGCATACATACCGTACATTTAACGAAATTGGTAATAACATAAACCGTGTTTGAAGTAATGCTTAAAGCATGAAATAATGACCGAAAAACGTATCCTTGTTTTTTTGAAACTTGGCCCGAATGAAGATAATTTTAGTATCCATATTTCAAGTATGCAGTCTAAATTGCAGTTTTAATTTTGCACGCGTGTGACTGGGGCTATTATTTTAGCAGGTACAAATAATTCCGGAGTTTAGACAGCGCCAAGTCTGGATTTTGCCGTTCATTCTACCCTTGACAAAAATCGAGCTAAACTTACTCAATTCACTCTACAGAAAACATCCTGAGAATGAGATCTAATGAATAATTAAGCAAAAAGCTTTAAAACTTGTCCCATGTTTGGAAAACATTGTGATTTCTTTCTTGACCCCAAGAAGGTCAAAACGATTTCGTACCTGCGATGAGAATTTGAGCCCCTTGAACACTAGCTGGGTAACGGGAAGTGCTGTTTTGTTGCTAATTGTGCCATGATCTTTTTGCCATTCCGGCGCTCGAGAATCGCAGTTACACTTCTTTTCGATGTCAATACAGTCTCCCTGTTGCGAGCACGTGCAAGGTTTTTCGGCATCGGTCCCCGTTCCATGAAAGTACACTTGCTTTTGTCCAAACCTATCAATCCACCACGCAGTCGTGGACATATCTTTGTTGTGCAGAGGTGCTCCGAAGCAGTGATACTGAAAAAAAGGAAAGCCGGAAGATGGATCCAGTCTAGATTCTAGAAGATCCGTATTTTCATCTATAATAATAAAGTTGCTATCTATAATAATAAAGTTGCTTCGCAGATGGGCACCTATGGGCAGATTTTTTTTAGAAATCGTTTCCTTTTTTTATTCATAACTTACTCAATTTTTAACTTCTTTCAGCCAAAAAAAATTCAAAATTTGCAGAATTTCATCAAGCATCCAACAGAAATTTTAAAATTGAAATTGCTCCAAAAAATAAAATATTATGATGAGTTAAACTTGAAAGTCCAAAACTTTTTGTTTTCCAACCTTCTCAATACACAAATTCACCATATGATTTCTATTCAACAAAACTCAACCTTTTTTATTGAAGTTCTGCACAATTTCCCATTTCCAACTTTGAAAAATTCCAAAAATTGACTGAGATATAAGCAAAAATGTGGACCTTTTCCAAAAAATTGAGTGAAAAATGGGAAAAATTCCTTTTTACATCTCAATTTTTAACTGATCAAATTTTCTGATGAAAACCCCATGCCATTGCAAATAAAGCTGCACAAAATTTGTGAATTCCAGCAAAATGAAAAAAATTAATTTTTTAGTTCTTCCAGCCAAAAAATTCCAAATTTCCAGAATTTCACTGAGTATGT